>OVAP01001495.1:0-23659 GCA_900406295.1 Aurinia saxatilis | reverse complement strand
CTCGTATCCTTCTGATTCACCCTCGCCATTCTCTTCAGGTCGGCTTACCTAATTCTGGGCCTGGACTTCCTCGGCTTCGCTTAACAAGATATGGGCCTTCCTGTTAATTGCTCGGTCCTTCAGATGACAACGAGCTCGGCCTTTCGAGAATGGCGAAAGTCTGCCGAGGGGTTTATTAAGTTAAACTCCTCGGCCTTGTTGACCAAGACTTCGATCCTTACGCCGAGCCCTTGTCTTACGTTGAAGAGCTCGGCGCTTGAGGTAGGGTCGTAAGATAAGCATCGCCGAGGACGAAAGCCCTCGGTTCCTCCGAGAATGAAGGTTCATGCCGAGCACTACGTGGTTAAAAGATGTTCGCCACGCTTAAGAGTGTCTTTTATGCCGAGGGGTTGATTCACGTAAACTCCCTCGACATTTGGTGAGCGATACATCAAGCCGAAGTTTCCTACCACGGTATGCTCGGCTTACCGTACTTCCATACTTGTCCATTTTGTCCATGTAATTTGAGGTGGGGAGATTTAACCCCCCATATACTTTATGTTTTAAGACTTTAGCTTGGCGACTGTCGCCTTTCAAAACTTGATTCGTTTAAGTGTGAAAACTCGTTCTTTTGTGTGTCTGGTGGCTTTATCCACTATCGTAAACTTGAACTTGTTATGTTTGCCGTTAAGGCGTTTTAGATGTTTCAGAGCATGGTGGCTCATTTTATGATGTTGTTGATTTCATATCTATGTTTAGATTATGATTTTCTTTACTAGGTAACGTGTTTGAACTGTTAATTCGACGAGTAGACTAACGAGATGTTTGTTGGGTTTTAGGAATTGTTTTTCATTGAATGTCGTCTCCGAGTCTAAGTGCTTGCTTGCGTGGTTATGCATAGCGGATGATTTCGGAGGTTTCGATTGTGAAATATCTTGCAACATTGTCGCTGGATGATGATTTGAATGATTCGTTGATCATTCGATGGGTGAACCAGTAAGATGATTGGTAGGTGTGGAAGAGCAATAGTTTACGATGGTGCGTTGGGGCAGTGCTTACATAATTATGCTTGATGCTTGATGGATTTTTTGCTCTTAAGATCAGCACATTAGCAGGGATTCGTTGATCATTCGATGGGTGAACCAGTAAGAAGAAAATGCACAAACCAAACTATCCCACCTTGCGATGTTGCGTCAAGGAAGTGCCCCTGAGATGTCGATGACCAGTGTTCAGTTAAACTGGGTTTTCAAGACGAGATGTTTCTTCCAGACCCTCACTCTTTCTCTAGCAAGAATCTTTCCGATAAACAAGTCGTCTTGCGAATTATCGTGGGAGGTGTAGACGTACCTGGGTGTTTACATTGTTGTGATCAGCAACAATGGTGGCGTTTTGATACGCCCGAAAGTATGAGAACCTCCGAGTTAGCTGCGACAAGGTTTTTAGCTCGGAAGCCGTATCTCGTTCATAGTTTGTATTTTAAGAGCTCCCCAATGGGACTATGTCGAGATCGCAATGATCACAGTAAGGTCTTGGCGCCGATTCTCTTCCCGTCGAAAGAGACTTAATGTCAAGGCCCAAACATGACCGTGCCAACGTGTATAGATAACATGGAGGTGTTTAGGAGATGCGGTGTGCACAACTGGTCTGTGACTCGTGGGTGTGTTACAATTGGCAGAGAATACTTAAAAGAGCACAAGCTATTACGAAATCAAAGTTAAGAAAATGTGCGAGAGTTGTAATGCTGTTTGATACCTGGGTACCGATATTCGGTATTGTTCATCCGGTAAACTGATGTTAAAAACTTTTCGCTGGCCGTAAAAATGAGGAGGAGTATACTCTCCCCCCCCCCCCCCCTTTTTATAGGATGAGTTGCCTACATACCATTGAAAGGGATCAAATCGACTCGTAGTTCATTTGTGTAGTTGCTCAGTACTTAGTGAAAGTTCTTCTTAAGATGCATTGCATGCCAGGATCGCGGAACTGGTATGCCTTCCATGTTTGTGAGTTCGTAGACGCCTTGCTTTACAACTTTGGAAATCCTGTAAGGCCCTTCCCAATTCGCTCCGAGTTTTCCTGCATTCAGTTCTGCCGTGTTTTGAAATTTTTTGCGGAGGACGAGGTTAGATTCTCTGAACTGTCTGGGACGGACATGGTTGTTGTAGTATTTTGCTGCTGCTTGTTGATAATTCTGTAGTCGTATGAATGCTTGGTCTCATCGTTCGTCGATCAAGTCCAGTTCATCGATTTGTAAGAGATGGTTTATGTCCTCATGCTGGGGAAGTAGTGTTCGTCGTATGGCCGGGAAGTCCACCTCCAATGGGATAACACACTCTGTTCCGAACAAGTGCGAATGAAGTTTGCTCGGTTGGTCGTCTAGAGGTTGTACGATGAGACCATACGACTCCATCGAGTTCATCAGCCCATCTTCCTTTCTTAGCATCGAGATGCTTCTGCAGTCCATCGAGGATCGTTTTGTTGGATGCTTCGGCCTGGACGTTGCCCTGCTGCTAGCGTGGTGTTGATTTGCTCAAGCGAATCTTCCACTTTTCGCAAAAACCTTCAAAGCGAGCCGAGACGAATTGAGACCCATTGTCTGTCATGATTTCGTACGGGACTTCATAACGGCAGATGATGAATTTCCATACGAAATGTTCGACTTGAGCGTCCTTGATGCTAGCGTATGATTCAGCCTCCACCCACTTGGAAAAGTAGTCGGTCAGCACGAGAAAAAAACATTTTTATTTGCATAGGACCGACTATGTCCATGGACCACCTCATGAAAGGATACGGTGATGACACCGAAGTTAACATCTCCATGGGTTGATGAAACGGAGGTGCATGGCGTTGGCATTTCTCACATTTAGCTGAGAACTGCTCATAGTCCTTGATCATGGTTGGCTAATAGAAGTCATGTCCCTTGATTCTGATTTGCCAGGCTGCGACCACCTGAAAGGTTTCCGCATGAGTCGCCGTGGACGTCGTCTCTCGTTACCTTCCTGGCATCTTCTCCTTCTAAGCAGGTAAGTAATGGACCGCCAAGCCCCCATTTGTATAGTTTTTCCTCTTTGATGATATATCTCGCGGCCTGGCCGCGGAGCTTTCGTGCAGCTCATTTGTCGGTGGGAACGTATCCTTGGGTAATATAGAGTTTGATACTATCAATCCATGGAGTATCGCACCCATAACTTCCAGAGTCGATTACTTCGTCTATCTCCATCGGGACATGCTCTTGTTTGTCGGCGGGCTGATCGTTGAGAGGGTTTGCTCTTGTGCCGATGAGATGGATGGGATGATTTTACTGGATGCTAGGATGTGCAAAGATTTCGACATTGATTACTCTTCGTAGTTGCGGATCGGAAGTAGAGCCCAAGGTTGTTAATGTATCGGCAGTGGAGTTTTCATTTCGAGATATTTTGGGTAAGGTGAATTCTGCAAATTTCTCGGACAGTCCCTTGATGATGTTGAGGTAAGCCTCCATTCTGTCATCACGTGCGACATACTCTTCGTTGAACTGGTTTATGACGAGCTGGGAGCCGCAAAAGGCAGGGATCTATCGAAAGCTGATCCCTAAGGCGAGTCGTAGTCATGCGATTAAGGCTTCATACTCTGCTTCGTTATTGGATTCATAAAAATCGAAACGGATGGACTGTTCAAGTATTTCGCCTGTTGGTGAAGCTAAGAGGATGCCGGCTCCTGATCCTTGCTTGGATGATGATCCGTCGGCGTGGAGAGTCCATACGGTATGTTCGTCGACGTCCATATAATCTTCCTCCGGAAGCTCCACTATGAAATCAGCCAGAACCCGAGCTTTGGTGCTGGTGCAGCTCCGATACTCGATATCGTACGCTCAATTCTATAGCCCATTTCGCTAAACTGCCAGACTGACTCGGATTATACAAGATGGTACGTAATGGAAATGGATCAAGAACTATAATGGAATGAGATTGAAAGTAAGGCCTTAGCTTGCGTGCAAACATCACAACGGCTAGATCGAGCTTTTCCATTTGCGGGTATCTTGTCTCGGCGTCCGCCAACATTTTGTCCACGTAGAAGACTGGTTGTTGTTCGCCACGTTCCTTGCGGATAAGCACTTTATTAACAGCTGTAAGGGAAACTGCAATGTAAAGAAAAAGAGGTTCTCCGCTGACAGGCTTTGCGAGGATCAGAGCTCTCTCTAGGTAATTCTTAAGCTGTTGGAACGCTTCTTCGCACTTCTCCGACCACTCGAATCGTTTGTTTCCGCGGAGGAGATTGTAGAAAGCTAAGCACTTGTCCGTCGAACGGGATATGAATCTGTTCAGGGCTGTGATGCGTTTAGTGAGGCGTTGTACTTTCCGTTTGTTCTTCGGAGATGATATTTGATGAAGAGATTTGATTTTCTTCGGGTTTGCCTCGATGCCGCGATGGGTGACTAGATAGCCAACGAATTCAATGGAGGTAACTCCGTATCTGCACTTCGCAGGATTGACTTTCATGTTGTGCTTGTTGAGTTGCTTGAAACAGTCTTCGAGGTGGGCAATGTGTTTGGTCTTGTCTCAATTATTTTACTAGCATGTCATCGATGTAGACTTCCATGGTTTTACCCAGCTGGTCGGCGAACATCTTGTTAACGAGTCGCTGATAGGTTGCACTTGCATTCCTAAGATTGAAGGGCATAACTTTAAAACAGTAAGTACCTCTGTCGGTGATGAACGCCATTGTTTCTCGGTCATGAGGGTGCATGAATATCTGACTGTATCCGCAGAAGGCATCCATGAATGAAAGGAGCTGGTTCTCTGCCGTTGCTTCTACCAGGCGATCGATGTGAGGAAGAGGGAAGTTGTCTTTCAGACATGCTTTGTTGAGGTCGGTGAAGTCCACACAAACTCTCCACTTTCTGTTCTTCTTCTTGACGACCACAGGGTTGGCTAGCCTATCTGGATACTTAACTTGGTGATTGACCCCACCTTGAGAATTCTCTCTACTTCGTTGTTTACTGCTTGCGCTCGCTCGGTACCCATCTTCCTTCTCTTTTGCTTGATTGGCTTGAAGGTCGGATCTAACATTGAGTTCATGACATGATATGTTCGTGCTGATTCCTGGCATATCCTCGGCTGCCCAGGCAAAAGTGCTGATGTTTCTTTTGAGGAATGTGATGAGGTCTGCTCGGAGGGGGTCTTCAAGTTCCACTCCGATTTTGATCGTCCGGGTTCTAATCGTCGATGCAGACTGAGACTACGAGATCGGTCGGTGGTTCCTCTCTTTCAGCCTCGGAAGTTTGAGGTGTGTCTTCGCCTCTAGTCTTTGTAGTCTGCAATGGTTTCTCTTCCCTGGCCTCCGAGATTTGCAGATGTTGCATGAGCTTAGCTGTTTGTTTCCTGGCCCTATGCTTCATATGTTTCCTCTTGTGTTTTTGTTCTCTAGGGCTCGATCGGGGACTGGTTTCCGGAGTTTGTGCTCAGTAAGGAGGCATGCTCTCGATTCCCATTGGATTCATCGAACGGTCTTGACTCCGTCAGAGGTTGGGAACTTGATGCAAAGATGATAAGGAGAGCACACCGCTTACATCAAGTTAAGCCAGGAGGTTCCTAGTATCGCATTGTAGATTGTAGGATAGCCGGCCACGGCGAAGTTGACCATCTTTGAGACTCCCTCGAGTTGAACTATGAGCTTGATAGTTCCAATGGTCATGGTTGTTTTTCCTATAAAGGTTGTGAGAGGCTCTGGAGTTTCATCAATCCTTGATGAATCTATCCCCATACGGAGCAGTGTGTCCATGAAGATTACATCCACCGAACTCTCTGTGTCGACCAACACCTTAGGGATGCTTGTTTTTTCGATTATGAGATGGATGAAAAGGGGATCGTTGTGCGGCTGGATAACTGCTCGAGCATCATCCTCGATGAAAGAGAGGTCGCAGTCCCGGAAGCTTGGTTCGGCCGGCCACATTGGGTTAGGCTTTGGCTTTCCTTGGAAAACTCTGATGGCAGAGACACGATCTGGATTGCGCTTCGACTCTCCGATGATCATGTTGACGCTTTGAGGAAGGTAAGTGATTTCCTTCGTTCTTGGATAGGTGTTAGATTTGAAAAGAGAGCCGACGAGCGTCCCATGGCCCGTGTCTCCCTGGACGCGGAAGAAGTAGTTGCTTCCGTCGTTGGTTATGGATCCATTGATGCTGAATTGATCCATGAGTCTGCTTCCTTCGGCCGTGCTTGATGATTCAAAGTGATTCTTCGTGCGGAACAGTCGATGATTCCCCACAGTCGGCGCCAAATTGTGTGTACCAAAATTTACACAACCACAAAATTTGTCTAACAAAACTTTTAAGGGATCGTCAACTATCTTAATGTATAAATCACTTGTGAATACGAATGTAAAGAAAGCAAGAACAGCAAAGAACTATGAACGGAAGACATAACTTATGAATGAAAATCGAGATTTTATTGCTAGAGCTCTCTAGGGTTCGAGAGGCTAAAAGATTTCAAGGTACATCATGAGTTATGACTAGCAGACTATTTATACTCTTTGCTAGACTCATGAGTCGTATGTGTTCGGATGGTTACCTCGTTAAAAACCTTAGCAAGGAAACCACTTGGGAGAAAACCTTACCACGTGAACACGTTCGCCTGGACGGCCGAGGATATGGCCGGCATAAGCACACAAATAGCTTGTCATGAACTGAACATCGACCTTTCTTTCAAACCAGTCAAGCAAAACCGTCGCAAGCTAGACGAGGAACGAGCTGCGGCAGTCAACACTGAAGTCGATCGTTTGCTAAAAGTTGGATCCATAATGGAGTCCAAATACCGAGACTTGATCGCAAATCCTGTGGTCGTCAAGAAGAAGAATGGAAAGTGGTGAGTATGTGTGGACTTTACAGATTTGAACAAAGCATGTCCCAAAGACAGCTTTCCACTCCCACATACCGATCGGCTTGTCGAGGCCACTGCCGGAAATGAACTGCTGAGCTTCATGGACGCATGCTAGGGTTATAATCAGATCTTTATGCATCCCGACGACCGGGAAAAGACAACGTTCATCACAGACCGGGGAACCTACTGTTATAAAGTGATGCCCTTCGGGCTGAAAAAACGCTGGAGCTACGTACCACCGTCTGGTCAACAGAATGTTCGCAGAACAACTGGGCAAAACCATGGAGGTCTACATTGATGACATGCTAGTCAAGTCCTTATTAGCTTCTGACCACGTACGGCACCTGGACGACTGTTTTCTAGATACTCAACTCTTATAACATGAAGCTCAATCCGACCAAGTGCCGATTTGGAGTAGAGTCGGGGGAGTTCCTTGGCTAGCTAGTCACCAAACGTGGTATCGAAGCAAATCCTAATCAGATCGAAGCCATCGAGTCTATGCCGTCGCCGTCAAAGGCAAAGCATGTCCAACGACTCACGGGACGGATAGCAGCTCTCAATCGTTTCATCTCCCGATCAACAGATAAGTGTCTCCCTTTCTATAAAGCGCTCTGAGACACAAAGTTAATAGTCTGGACTGACCAATGCGAAGCAGCTTTCCAGCAGTTGAACCAGTATCTCAAGACTCCACCAATCCTGTCAAAGCATGTGGACGGAGAGCCCCTTTTTCTATACATTGATGTGTCCTCGTCGGTAGTCAGTAGTGCTTTGATCAGAGAGGAGGGAAATCCTTGACGGGTGCTCAAACGCGCTACACGTTGATGGAAAAACGGGCGCTCGCCGTTGTCATCTCAGCTCGAAAGTTGCGTCCTTACTTCCAGTCACACGCGATCATCGTGCTCACAGCATACCCTCTGCGGGCTATTCTACACAGTCCCAGTCAATCCGGTCGTCTCGCTAAATGGGTAATTGAGCTCAGTGAGTATGATATTGAATACAGGCCATGCACCACGGCGAAGGCACAAGTTCTCGCCGACTTCGTTTTGGCTGACTTTGCGGAGGAAGTTGACGAAGGTGAAATCTCAGAAATCAAGCAACCAACCTCGGCGATCACGAACATGACCAATGACATGCCTGAAGCTACTCCGATGGCCTTAACATCTTCAGACCTCACCTCCTCGGCCGATGTTAACTCAAAACTAGTCACACGACCATACTAGACCTTTTATTTCGACGGATCATCCTCGAAACTTGGATCAGGCATTGGAATTTATCTAAGTGCTCCCAATAGGGAAGTCATCGAGCAATCTTTCCGGCTCAACTTCGAAGCGTCCAACAATGAGTCATAATATGAAGCAGTCATCGTAGGTCTTTGCTTAGCCGAGGGATGGACGTCCACCGACTTCATGCTTTATGTGATTCTCATCTTGTTGTCAACCAATTCCACGGCGATTACTCAACTCGTGACGAGCCAATGGAGGCTTACTTGAACATCGTCTGTGACCTTACTTTGAACTTTGACGAGTTCACTCTAACTCGGATCCCACGATCCGAAAACTCATAGGCCGACGCGCTAGCAGCACTCGGCTCGGCCTCGGTGTTTGATTTTCGCCGAGTTATCCCAGTGGAGCTCCTCGACATCCCGAGCATTCAAGAAACTCACCAGGTCGCATTGATCGACCCAGACAAAGTCGACCCTGCTCTAGTTGAAACCGGTCACGCAGAGAATTCTCCTACTTACGGGTGTGATCGATCCTGGATTTCCATATTACAGAACTTCATCACCGAAGGCACAGTCCCAGCAGAAAAGTGGCCCGTACGAAAACTCAAAGCTCATTTCGCACGGTACTCCATCGCCAATGGACAACTTTACAAGTGGCCAGCCTCAGGACCCCTTCTCCGCTGCGTCGAAGGTGATGCAGCCCGGCGTGTCATGCAAGAAGTCCACGACGGATCATGTGGAAACCATTCGGGTGGTCGAAGTCACGCCATTAGAATCAAGATCCATGGTTTCTTCTTGCCGACAATGGTCCTCGATTACGATTAATATGCGGTTAGGTGCGAACGATGCCAACGACATGCTCCGATGATACACCAGCCTACCGAGCTGCTACCTTCGGTATCATCCCCTTACCCATTCATGAGGTGGTCCATGGACATCGTCGGTCCCATGCCTAATTCCAAGACCAAGAAGCTTCTCCTCGTCCTCACTGATTACTTTTCGAAATTGGTTGAGGCCGAGTCCTACGCCAGCATCAAGGATGCTCAGGTGGAACACTTCATCTGGAAGTTCATCATCTGTAGGCATGGTACCCCGTACGAGATTTTCACGGACAATGGGTCATAATTCATCTCGGCTCGGTTTGAAGGATTCTGCGACAAATGGAAAATCCGACTCACCAAGTCTACTCCGCGTTATCCGCAAGGTAATGGACGAGCCCATGCCATCAATAAGACAATCATCAATGGACTAAAGAAACGGTTATACGCTAAGAAAGGAAGATGGGCCGAAAAGTTAGATGGAGTTTTATGGTCACACAGAACGACTCCTCGTCGTCCCACCGGCGAAACTCCTTTCTCCCTCGTCTATGGATCCGGGTGCGTGATTCCAGCGGAGATGGAATTTCCTGGACTTCGTCGGCAGCTTGCACCATTAGACGAGGAGGTCAATAACATCATATTACTTGACCAGCTTGATTTCCTTGATGAAAAACGAGATCGCGCACTTGTCCGTCTTCAGAACCACCAACAAAAGGCTGCCCAGTATTACAATTCAAACGTTCGCCCTCGGTGTTTTCGCGAAGGCGACCTCGTCTTACATGAAGTCTTTCGAAACACGGTAGAACCAAACACTAGGAAGCTCGGCGCGCATTAGGAAAGACCTTACCGCGTCACTAACGTCGTAAAGCCTGGCGTATACGAGCTCGTCGCGATGGATGGGTGTACATCCACACTCTCATTAGTACTTGGTACTCGGCTATACGCACCCAATAAAAAAAAACACTTGAACTACGGGCTCGACTTGATCCCTTCAAAGGGTACGTAGGCAGCTCATCTTCGGATGAGTGCAGCTAGCCCCCTCCTCCAAAAAAGGGGGGAAATGGGTGTACATCCACACTCTCCTTTTACAGCAGACCTCTTACTCGGTATCTTATGCCTTAGTCATTTCAACAAACAAAACATAAGCAACACGCTACTCGTCGTTGCTGGCCACAATGATGAAATCCTACATTACCTAGGTCTTTTACATAGCCTTGTCTATACTCTAAACAGTGCACTATCTAAACCCAGCTCGTCCTAATCGCTGGTCTACTAAAATCCTAGGAGCAATCTTGAATGCTTATTCAAGCCAAACAGATAAGATTTATAATGCTCGGCTCGTGCGTCGACAATTTTAAAACAGTCATACTGAATAAAATTATGGATAAAGCCATCCAGGCATTGTACTTGCCCTCGGCAAAACAAAGTTATTACAAAATGAAAACAAAAAACTAACAAGAGAAGTACAAATGAAAAAAAAACAAGGAAATCTTCTACTCAGCCTCTCATCCCTCCTTTTCCTCGGCCTCTCCGCCAGCACCTTCAGGGGCCTCCGCCTCAAGGACCTCAGGGACTTCGGCCCCCAAAGTCTCGGGAACATTGGCAGGGGGAGACGAAGCCGAAATGACTTCCGGGGAGATGACCAATCCCTCCAAGATCCGGTTCAAAGCCATGTCAAAGGTTTAACTGGCGTTCCCATAGTCCGTAGCCCACTCTTGGGCCTCGGCCTCAAAGTCCTGCAGAGACTTCTTCCCCTCCAGTTTCTCCTCTTCGGCCTTTAGCTCGGCGATCAAGGCCAAATTCGCAGCATTTTGGCGGTCGTATATGAGATTCCTTAACAAATCTCCATTTAGCTCGGCCACCAGTGACTTGACGCCTTCCAGCTTTGGCGCAAGCGATCCCTTAACATCCCTCCTTGCCTGACGAGAAACACTTTCCAGCTCGGCCTTTAGCCTGGTAATCTCCTCGTCTTTTTCCTCTTCGGCTTTGGTAAGGCAATCCTTATCGTGCTTGAGTTGAGAGCATTCCTCCTCAAGACTCTTGAACTACTCGGCCGCAAGCTTCATCTCTTCATCGGCCTTGTCCTTGGAATCGGCAATTTGACCTTTCAGGACTCGCACCTGGGAGGTTAGCTGGGAAACAGTCCCTTCGTACCAAGTCATGGTACGGTTGACCTCAGCATTGTACTACACAATAATGAATTAAGGATCAGTAGTCAGAACAAAACTAAATCTCTAAGGCAGATAAGCAGCATTTATTACATGAATCCCGTGATAGGCCAGACGGCCATAACCCTCTGGGTTAGCCAGGGAGTCGAGGTCGGGCACCGGGGTACCAGAGAAGGTTACCTGCGTGAACAAAGCCGCGGAACCGGCAAATCGATCTTGAGGGATATCAGCAGGAGGGATCCCCTTGGGAGAAGTGGCAACGGTGGATTCAGAAGCCTTCTTCTTTTTCTTCTTTGTGTTCGCCGGCTCGGCATTTGTTTCTTCCTCGGCCTCAATCGCCTCCTTGGCCTTCCTCTTCGTGGAAGGATTCTTCCTCAGAATTGAGCTCTCTGGTCTCTCCTTGGTCCCAACATCCCGTGGGATTGAGTCAGCTCGGCATTCACCTCAGAGGGAACGATGGCAAGGGGGTTCGGTTCAACTATGATCTGGTTGAACTTGACCGTGTTAGCCGCTAGCTCGGATGCTTTTGCTTGTTTCTTTAAGTGCAGCTTCAACTCGCGTAGATTGATTTGATGACTCATTTCTTCGAGCACACCTTCGGTCTGATCCTCCCTTTCTTCGGCATCGTCTTCTTCTGACGATGATGCAAAACCTTCGTCCTTGCTCCTCACTGTCTCAACTCGTCCAAACATGAAAGTATTCTTCCAATATGTTCGGCCGTTGCGAAGCTTATCGAGGTCGTTCCTGAATGCGTTGGAAAGCAATGGCCAGGAGTAATTATCTGCACATTCAAAAGACAAGCTCGGTCAGATCATGGTTTAATCTCAAATGAAGTCAAGAGTTAAAAGCTCCTACCGATCGGATCCCAACTCGTTAGAATCAGTGGGACATTGCGACCGACCGAAGCTCGGCTAACCTGGACATAGAAAAAATGATTCGACCAACGGGTATCTTTAGAAGGGAAGCCGTGGATAATCCTCCTATTTGGCCGGGTTGTCAAATAATAAATATTAGCATAATTCTTCGTCGCTTCGGCAAACCTAAGAAGAGCAAGGTAATGCTCGGTGATAAGTTAGAATCCACATTTGTAACTACTAACTAGGAGGCCGACCAATTGCCGAATAGCCCGAAGGGTCAGTTGCGCGAAACTGGCCTTGTGCCAGCACAGATAGTCTGTCATTATCTCGGGTATTGGGAACCAAAGTAGACCCCGGATAAAAAAAACTTTCATATAGCGTGAAGTACCCAGTTGGAGGGAACTCGGCCCTATCATCTGGTTCGGGAATGAGCAGTACAACCTCGGCGGATATATTGTAGTCGGCTCGTAGATCTTTCAGCGACTCTTGGGTGGTCGACGACCGACGAGATAGGTAGTAAATGGCTTTGGGCTTCTTCGTCCTACTTTTCTTCGTCCCTTCCTTTCGCTCGGTAGCCAGCTTCTCGGCGTCCTCAATATCCTTTAACGGACCATACCCCTGAAGGTACTCTTCGGTCTCAACCTTAACAAGCCTCTTCATCAGTTGAGCCGTACGGATCTCCCTTTCAACTAAAGTTAGTGTATGGAGACACACATGGGATTCATCCTAGGCGTCCCCCAATTCACGCCCCTCGGCGTTGCCACTTTTAACGACCTCTTGATTTACATTATCTTCGTCGTCCTCCTCAGATTCGCTCTGTACGTACCACTTGGCGTAAATAGTGAGGCAACGCTTGATCCTCATCCAGAAGCTCGTCCAGGGTATCCTCACCCTCTGATGACCGAGAATATGCTAGGAGACTAGCTTCATCGGCATCATTTCGGCCACTCAGTTCGGCGGTCGCTTCTTGCTTGGTACAGTTGCCAGAATCCATTATCAACGGTGGTGAGCGATGAATAAACCCTAGATTTCTATACGACACACCGGAAAACACGATCTAAGACGGCAGCGCTAGATGTACTGGTCAAGAACAGCTAAAAACCCTAACAAATCTGAGGAGAGAGAACAGAGGATTTACCTTGAGAGAAATTCCACTTTGCTCTTCCGACAATGCGAAATGGGGAGAAATGAGAGGAAACGGAGTCTTAAATAGGGATGAGGGGGAATCTCAAGCGTTTTGCCTCGAAAACACGTGAGAACTGTTCATCTTCCGAACATTAAACCATTTCATCTATCGACTGCAAACTCGGCTTCATCTCGCATATACTGAGATTAGTCCAGCGAGCTTTTTGGGGGGGGGGGGCTAACTGTGGGGGTCAATAATCCCCACCTACGATAACAAGTTAGCAGCCGAAGGATATGACTAAGTGTTGGACCATTTAGGCCGAGGTCGTTTCTCTAAGCACGACCTCAGCTAGCCTGATTGTTAAAGGAATGCCGAGTAGGTCTAACTAAGTCCCTTCCTTGGCACAGCGTTCACTCTTAGACATGCCAAGGACATTAACTGAATCATGAGCTTACCATAGTTCAAACTACACTCACGAAAGCCGAGGATATTATCCGGATCATGTCCTCGGCCAATCTTGAACGAGACAACTTTCGTCCATATGCCGAAATCATCAACTGAGTCATGAGCTCCGCATAACTCACAACATTCGCAAAGCCGAGGACACAAGTCGGGCCATGTCCTCGGCCGAATCACTTCCTCGGCCTATTCTTGTCTAGTCTCAGGATAGGCTCGTCAATATCTGATGGGCCGAGCAATATACTGACAAGCCCAATTCCAATCACAGGCTAAGGAGTCCCAGGCCCAGATAAGACGAGCCGACCTGCAAGGAAAAGGCAAGACGAATTGGGAATATACGAGAAGATTTAGGAGTTTAACTTATTTGGGAAGTTGGCATACTTTTGTAAATATATATCTCCTTAGGTTAAACTTGTAGGATCATCTCTTTCTGGCTTAAGAATCTTGAAGGCTTACGCTACGAAAGACTCTTTCTCATAATCAATAAAAAGCTATCCTTTGCTAGTTCCTTTGTGTTTGCGTCCTGATCTTTGTATTGAGTTCCTCATCTGGAACCTCGAACAAATAGTGATTGTGTGATTTAACTCACACAAGTGTAACCATGTTGATCTCTGTCGATCAGATGATGAAATGTTCATCTTGGATCCTTAGTTCTCGATGGAACTTAGTTGTTTGCTTTGCTAGGATCCACGGAAAGGAGATAGTACACAACCTAGGTCGTTTTGACATGTCATGATCATGGATGGTGTTGTGATTGTATTAGGTGACCCGTGAGTGTTCGAGGGGTGGCGATTTGACCTCGAAAGAACGAAGTGCAACCCGTGTGTGTTCCATGGGTCACAGAAATTTACGGAAGGAATGATCCGCGACCCGTGCACGTTCACGGATCGCGGAATGGAATCTCGAGACACGTCGCGAACCCATGGCTTGTGCACGGGTCGCGGAATGGACGTCGAGACGAATCGCGACCCGTGTCTCGTGCACGGTTCTTGGAACGAGACGTAAAGACAAGTCGCCACCCGTGGCTCGTGCACAGGTCGCGGATTTGCCTTCCCGCGACAAGGTGTGACCCGTAACTCGTCCACGGGTCGCGTTTAGTTTGGACAACACGAAGCGCGATCCGTGGCTCGTGCACGGGTCGCATTTCATGTTGGAATACGACAAGACGCGGCCCGTAGCTTGTGCACGGGTCACGAGTTTTGTGGGGGTCGAATTCCACCCCCGAAGATTGATAACATAAAATGGTTAAGTGTTCTCTGTAAAAACCAGGAATTGACTACAACTTAGTGTCAATCCAATACGATAACTATTGAAAGACTTAGTCTTTCAATAACTTGGCCATCCACGTATGGAATCAGACAAACAAGGCTACAGTTTCATACGAAACTGTTCTCGGAGGCCGAAACTTTTCTCGGAGGCCGAAACAGTTTTCGGAGGCCGTAAATGGCTCCACGGGTCGCCTCTCATAGTAAGAGGCTTGATCCGTGGCCCATGAGGTTCTCACGGGTCGCCTTTCGTCGTGACAACACAAACCGCGACCCGTGAAGCTTCATGAGTCGCTTATCGCAAACGAAAGACCTTCCGAGAGCTCAATTTCCTCTGAGACTTGTTCTTTCTATCATACAAACATGGAATTGAGCTATCAAGAACTGATTTCTCAACAAGGCTTGATAAGCTAAACAGCCCAACACTTCCTTAACGGGTCGACCACCGCATTTTGGACCAAGTAAAGCCTTTTGTAAACTGACATATTAGAAGGTTCATACATAATCTTACGGAAATGGAAGTTTTCCTCTGTATCTTGACGAAAAGGAAGTCTTCTATGAGCTTCTCGGAAGAATGAAAGTTATCTCGAAGAATATTGGAGAAAAGGAAGGCGTATCGCAGCATATCGGAGAAAAGAAAACTATCTAAGATTTTGTTGACAGAGAAAGGAAAGGTGGCCCGAAATGAGAAGGAAAAGCCCATGGTCGTATGACGGTTTAGCTAAGAGTATAAATAGTCTGCTAGTCTTAGCTCATAATGTATCTTTCAACTTTCCAAAGCTTTTGCACCCTAAACTTCGTGGCTGCAAGAGACTTTAGCATATTAATCAATAAAAACATAGCTTTCAATATTTGTCTCTGCCTTCCGTTCTTAGTTTGTTTGCTTTCTTTGCTTTTGGGTTCACAAGTGGTTCATATATTAAGATATTCGACGATCCCTTAAAAGTTTCGTTAGATAAGTTTTGTGGTTGTGTGAATTTCGGTACACACAATTTGGCGCCGATTGTGGAGACTCATCGACTGTTCCACACGAAGAATCTCTTGTAAACTACGACGAACATGGTAGGGGAAGAGAAAACTACCCAACAATCTTTCCCGGTCGGATCCCTGGTGACTCCACAGCCAAACGGAGGAATCAACAACGGAAGCCATCCAGACGGTCCGGCCATGCAGACTCTACTCAATGGAGGAGGAGACAGAATCGTTAATCCTCAAACTGGCTTCGCAGAAGTCAACACCTTGCTCAACGACTTGCTCACACGCTCCGTGAAACATGACAAATTCAACCAATCCATCGCGGATAGGTTGAAGGAACTCTCTGTCCAGAACCAACCTCTTCGGCTTACCACCTCTCGATCCCACAAGGCAGACGTCTCATAGGAACCCTGTCACTCGAACGGAGCAAACGCAAGGATCGGAGAGAACTATCGACCTCACCAAGGACACTCCGGTGATCAACATGCAAACTCACATCAAAGACGGTTGCGAGAGAGAAGCGAGTCCACGTCCTGACACTCAACAACCAGAGCATACAGAACAGCCTGGAGATCAAGGCGAAGAAGTCTTCGACGAGTACTCCGACGACAATCAACTCAGGGAACA
This sequence comes from Aurinia saxatilis, assembly GCA_900406295.1. Classification (NCBI taxonomy): domain Eukaryota; kingdom Viridiplantae; phylum Streptophyta; class Magnoliopsida; order Brassicales; family Brassicaceae; genus Aurinia; species Aurinia saxatilis. The sequence continues at coordinate 7,309 of OVAP01001495.1, read as the reverse complement.
CAATGAAGAAATCCTCCGACTCAGAGCATCCCTCCGCAGAACAGAATTTACCATCCAAGAGGTGCGCTCGTAGATCCACAAGGCAACTAGCCGCGCACCAGAAATTGACCTTGTGCTCGAGGAATCGCAGATGACTCCCTTCACTTGCAGGATCACAGAAGCTCGCATCCCCGATCCCGGAAAAGTCAGAATCCCACATTATGATGGACGACCGACCCAAGGGAACATATGACGTCCTTCCGAATCGCCATGAATAGGGCCAAGTTCCCAAGAGGAACGAAGACGCAGATTTTTGTCTCCTCTTCGTCGAGAATCTCAAAGGACCAGCTCTACAATGGTTCTGTCGACTACCGAGAAACTCCATCGACAGTTTCTGAGAACTTACCATGACCTTCCTCAAGAACTACTCCATCTTCATGGAGCAGAAGACAACCGATGTTGACTCTATGCAGGCACAAAATCACTCCAATGCTCAGAGATCACAAGGTTTTCAAAGGTGACAAGCTATGCATGCGGAANGATCACAAGGTTGTCAAAGGTGACAAGCTATGCATGCGGAAGTGGAACGAAGGTAGAGATGGAAAGGGATAAGGGGGTGACTGAATCACTCAATCAATAAATGAATAAGGTTGTTTGAATCACTCATACAAACAGATCCGTGGCTTCAAGAGAATAGAAGTGAATCGCTCACTTAAACTATAATGAAATGGAATGAAGTTCACCACTCAAAGGTGTGGAAAGCCCTTGAGATAAGAACACGAATCAAAGCCTTAGTGAATCACACACAAAGACAGAGATTCAACGTTTTCTAAGCTATGGAATCCACCAATAACTTAGCAAAACAAAGAGAAGCGATCAAGAGCTTCAAAGAGTAAAAACCCGGTTTCTATTTTAATTCAAAAAGGTATGTTCTATAATGAATCAATAGCTGATCTTTTATAGGCTCGAAATACAGCTTCCTTAAAGTCTAAAACAAGAAAGAAAATCATAAAATTGAATAAAAACTAGCCGTTGAAAATTCATGAGAAAATCGGTCCAAATAAGACAAGTTGATGATCCTTGAGTCTTGAAAGCTTTGGCTAGAATAAGTGCAGCCTTAGGACGTCTATATGTACTGAATATGTCTTCAAAACATAGTAGTAATCTTCAGAATATAGCCGTTGATGATTGATCTCCTTTGGTTCAAAAAATGGCAAGTAATAGCTTTGTTGGTTCTCATGTGAAAAGGTGCACCAAGACTCGTGTGGTAAAGCTTCTTTATGGTCTAGAATATCTCTTGATTCTAAATGGAAGTATGGGAACGTGCCTTCGAAAGGGAAAAGGAAACTTTCCTTATTTAGCTCCAAGTGGCTCCACGGAAATGGTTCCAAGGGTGGCTTGGATCAGGGTCTTCTCCTGGGTGGTTCTCCTTGAGCTGAGTCTTCTTGGTGGGTTGAATGAGTGTGTGGATTCATTAATATGATGGGCTCTTTGTGGCTTGTTTGGAATCCAACAAAACAAGTCGATAAGTATTCTTGTGCTACCGTATGTGCTACTATCTGAGTTAGCACATGCTGTTTGTCTTTTTTGCCAAGACCTAGAATATCTTCTTCATTATCTCCTATATGATGAATATTTATGCTCCTGAATCTCGTCAGTGGTAGATTGGGGAGAAAAGGCTTCTGATGTACTTTTCGTGCTACTTCATGAGGTAGCTCAACTGCCAGTTGTTGTTGATAATATGGATCAGCTTCTTGCGACGCTTCTTGTGCTTGAATTTGTGGGATGACCTCATCATACCCTCCTCCTTGACTGAATTTTGTCCTCAAAATTAAAGGATCTGCACATAGATAAATCAAATTAGTCCATTGAAGTGTATGTGGGTTTATAATCTTACCTCAGTGTGTTTGTGGCTTGGTGATGCTTGGTGCATCAGGTGGCTCTCCTTTGAGCAAGAAAGATAGGATGAATCGTCTATTTTAATCCGGTGTGTTGGATTGTGATGTTGCTTTCTTTGCTTCTCCTCGGATATTGACTTCATCTCCAAAGTTCGGCGGTTCCTCTTTGATTAAGCATGAAACTCTTGTAGTCTCCATGCTATGTGGTATGATCACCGAGGGTGCTAGTTCACTCTAGTTTTGACTTTGTTCCATGAGTATATTTATTTTCGGTGAATCACTTTTATGCTCCATGTAACTTATGGTTGTCTCTGCAACTTCACCAACACTTTTGGACAAAATCAAGTGCATTATACTTGAATTTGAATCATTAAAAATGGATTGCTTGAAACTACGAGCGAATATAAAATTGTTCCAATATCGAATGAGTTCATAAATTTCACTTAGCTTAGTACCATGTGAGGTGTTTGTTAACAAATCAAGCTTGATATTAGTGATCTTGGAAGTAAGATCAGCTGGTTTTAAACAAGGCTTGTTCATCACACGTGCTTTGATGGCTGATTGCTCATATGCCTCATTTTGGCAAGTTTGTGATGTTCTTGAGGGTTGCTCCTCATTGCTCATGCTCCTTTCAGCTTCATCATTATCATTCTCCATAGTGTGACCTGAATCAACATTCTTTGGCAAGAGCAAGTGCATTATACAGGAACTGGAATTTTCTAAACTTTGATTAACTACTTCAATAACTGAATTGGGTGAACTTAGTTTTGGTTCTAATGAAGTGTTGTTTATCATATGTCTCTTAGGGCAAGTTGCAGCAAAATGTCCTATTCCATGACACCTAGAACAAGTTACTTCCTTTGAATGGAAAGGTTAGATGACTTACCTTGATTTTGTGAGACTTGTAATGGTGTAAACGTTGGTGTTAAGACTTGTACTTCTTCCTGGGGTAGTTCTACTACAACTTCCTGAGGTAATTCTCGCGCTACCGCCTGAGGTGGCTCTCGTACTACTGTGTGAGGTAGTTCTCGTACTGCTTTTTGAGGTACCTCAAGTGCGATTTGATGTGTATCCGCCTTCTTTCTTGGGACGTTGTGAGTTACTTTCTCTGGCCTAGAATTTTCAGCTTTCTTCGGCCTTAGCTTTTGGATGTATCCTTGTTGCTAGAATCAATCTTCTTGGCTCGGGATTAGTGTAGATTCGGAGTAGTATTGACGCATGTTGACAACATCTCTCACAAACTCATCACTTATGATCTGCTTCATTTCCTGCCATGTGGCAGCTGGTTAATCATACTGAAGTCACTGGTATGCATCTCGATCCAATGCTTAAAAGCACCTTCGGTTAAATTATCTTCATCATAAGATGTCTTCTCCTCCTCGGGGACTTGGTTGGCCAGCAGCCAATTTTCCATGTCTTTCTCCCATCTTAGGTAAGCATTTGGTCCTTGGCTGTGACCTGAAAAACAGATGTGATACGATTCAAAATCTTCCTCATCAACAGTTGGATGCTCCCATGATTCGGATTGGTTGGTGGAATTGTTCTTGGTATCTTCCTCAGCTTCATGGTTCAACTACTCATTGTATTGCTCCTCTTCTTCATCACAAAAACTGAATTCTTCGTGTTCCGAGTCACGTTCTGAGCTAGTCGTTGAGGCAACTTCTTCTCTCCATGATTTATCTTTGGATGTTATCTTCATGACCTTCTTCTGGTTTAGAATCTTGTTCTTCAAACTCTCCTTCATAACTGATTTCAGAATCAGATTCTCCATATTCTAGGTTATTTTTGTAACCTCCTGGCCACGGTGGAGCTTCATAGTCAGCCTCCTCATCAGACAAGGCTTGGCTTTCTCCTCCTTGACTCCATCTGTCCGCATATCGGCCTTTTTCTTCTTCCATGGATATTCTTGTCTTGTTTCTTACACAAGAAAAGACAATAAATGAATTAACATGTAAAAGATTAATAAGTTTAAAGGAAAGTTAAATAAAGGGAAAAACCCTGAAAAATACACGAACTTTACCACTTTTGCCAGAAAAATACACGAACTTTTTGCGTTGTCATATTAATACATAAAGTGAAATTTGTTTCCAGATTAATACACGAACTGAAATTTTTTGTCTTTTTCATACACGGTGTCAAAATCAAAATTTTAAATTCCAATTTTGTCCTCATCATTCTTCCCCCAAATCAATTTGTTTTAAAGTTTGAAATAAAACCCAGAAATAAATATTTAAAAATACAAAAAAAAATTAAGATAAATTTTAAAATGTACTATATTATTTTATAGGGTTTTAGAGTTTAGAATCTAAGATTTAGGGTTAAAACCCTAAAGCCTAAAATTCTAAACCATAAAAATGGTTTAAATGCCTAAAAATATAAACCTTAAAACCTTACAACTTAAACCCAAATACTTATTAAACACTAAACCTCAATTCTACAAATTTTCAACCCAAAATAAAAAAATTATTAAACCCTGAACGTTATAAATCATATTGGGTTACCCATTTTAAATCCTAAGTTTTAATTTAGGGTTTAAAATTTTAGGATATAGGGTTGAAAATCTGTAGGATTTGGTTTTAGTGTCTAATAAGTATTTGTGTTTAAGTTTTAAGGTTTTAGGGTTTATATCATATGGGTTTAGGGTCTAACATGTTTTTTAGTGTTTAGAATTTTATACTTTAGGGTTTTAACCCTAAGCCTTAATTTCTAAACCCTAAAACTCTGTAAAATATTATAGGATATTTTTTAATTTACCTTAGATTTGTTTTGCATTTTTAAATATTTATTTCTGGGTTTTTATTCAAAACTTAAAAAAATTGATTTGGGGAAGAATGGTGAGGGCAAAATTGGATTTTCAAAATTTAATTTTGATGCCATGTATGAAAAAGACAAAAATTTCTCAGTTTGTGTATTAATCTGGAAACGAATTTCACTTCGTGTATTAATATGAAAACGCAAAAAGTTCGTGTACTTTTCTGGCAAAAATTGTAAAGTTCATGTATTTTTCAGAGTTTTTACCTTAAATAAAAGGAAATATGCTTTTTATTTTTTAATTAAGGAAAGAGAAAATATGCAATTATCTTTCAAACAATGCAACAAAGGAAATACACTTTTTTATTTTATTTTCTGCAAATATTTTTCAATTTATGGAAATAAACAAGAAAAAAACAAATGTCAAAATAAATAAATACTACGGCCGAGCTAGCACATAAACTAGCACAAGATGACAAAAATGATGCAAACAAACTGAAACAGAATTTTATGAATTTTTTTAATGATTTAATGATGCTGAAACAAAAATAAATGACAAGAAACTTGAAATAAAATTGAATCAACAAAACTAAAAATTAATAGGGATAAAGATTGGATGAACACAACCTGGGTTTGATAGGAGCTTTTAGCTCTGATACCAGATGATGCAGGCACGAAATCACTCCAATGCTCAGAGATCACAAGGTTGTCAAAGGTGACAAGCTATGCATGCGGAAGTGGAACGAAGGTAGAGATGGAAAGGGATAAGGGCGTGATTGAATCACTCAATCAAAAAACGAATAAGGTTGTTTGAATCTCTTAAACAAACAGGTCTGTTCTATAATGAATCAATAGCTGCTCTTTTATAGGCTCGAAATACAGCTTCCTTAAAGTCTAAAACAAGAAAGAAAATCATAAAATTGAACAAAAACTAGGCGTTGGAAATTGATGAGAAAATCGGTCCAAATAAGGCAAGTTGATGATCATTGAGTCTTGAAAGCTTTGGCTGGAATAAGTGCAGCATTAGGACGTCTAGATGTACTGAATATGTCTTCAAAACATAGTAGTAATCTTCAGAATATAGCCGTTGATGATTGATCTCCTTTGGTTCGAAAAATGGCAAGTAATAGCTTTGTTGGTTCTTACACGAAGTTTTCCAGAATACGGCCGAGCCGAACGCAAGGAAGCTCGGCGCACACTGGGAAGGACCTTACCGCATCACTAAAATCGTTAAGCCCGACATCTATGAACTCGTCGCAATGGACGGCGGGGATATTTCACGATCTTGGAACGTGAGGCATCTGAAAAAGTACTATCACTAGTACTGGTCTTCTCCTCGTAAAAAAAAAAAAAACGTGAGGCATTCCATGTGCTGAACTTGAACTACGGGCTCGGCTTGATCCCTTCATAGAGTACGTAGGCAGCCCATCTTCGGATGGGTCCAGCTAGCCCCCCTCCTTAAAGCGAGGGAGTAGGAGTATATACATACTCTACCTAACTTGCTCAGCAACTCTCTGTCTAACACTACTGTTGCTCGGCAAGACTCATACACCGATTCTCATCAGCGTTACGGCCAGGACACTTACCATAACATATACACTCGGCATCTTTTTGCCTTAACTATTTTCCTACAAAGCTACACACTACTCGTTATTACTAGCCATAATGACAATTTAAAACATAAATACTACCTAGGTCTTCTACATAGCCCCGTCTATATTTAATGTGCACTACTTAAACCCAGCTCGACTGAAACCGTGGTCTATTTACATCCTTGAGAAATCTTAAACATTTACACAAGCTAAACAGATAGGATTCAATACTCGGCTCGTACTTAAACACATTCACAAATCTCGAATTTAAAGGTCAAATCAAAAGTGGATTCTCAAAATCATTCCACATTAAAACAAGTTTTGGATAAAGCTATCTAGGCATTGTACTCGCCCTCGGCAAAACAGAATTATAAAAAGAAAAAACATTAAAACTTTACTGCTCGTCGGCAGCAGTTCCTTCTGGGGCAACTTCCTCAGGGACTCCTTGCTCCTCAGCCTGGTTCTCGACCACGTCCTCGGTGTCGCCTTTATCATACGCATTTTGGTCTTAGGCAACAGGGGGCGAAACCGGAGAAGTTTCAGGGGACAAGATCAACTAGTCCACAATCTTGGACACAGCTTTATCGAAGGACTTACCGGCACCCGCAAAGTCAAGGATCCATCCTTGGACCTCGGCCTCAAAGTCATCCAGGGTTTTCTTCCCTTCGGTTTTGTTCTCTTTATCCTTTATCTCTGCTAATTCAACCTCGGCCGAGATGTTGTACTTCCTCCTCAACCCATCAAGAAATTCAGCTTTTAATGATGATTAGCCCAACAGATAGTAGATCGGCGGAGGAATCCTAGGACTATGAAACTTTTTCTTCCCTTTTTTATTAGCTCCAAGTTTTTCTGCCTCTTCGACATCCTTCAGGGGGCCGTAACCCTGATGGTACTCCTCGGCCTCGATCTTGACTAGAAGCGCAATTAACTGGGACTCCCTGATCGCAAGATCTATCGAAGTGACTTCATCAGCATACGATGAAGTTCCCTCACTGGCCTCGTTGGCAACAACTAATCTATTTTCCTCTTCCTCTGGTTCTCCATGAAGGAAAGTTGTCCTGAAATCACACTGTATGATTCAAACATGGT
>OVAP01001494.1:0-23665 GCA_900406295.1 Aurinia saxatilis | reverse complement strand
CTTGGGGACAAGCTGTCTTCGACCGAGGGGGGAATTGATAAGCCTCTACGACAATACGTGCGCAAAAGGAGAGGAGAAAAAAAGGAAGGAGANACGTGCGCAAAAGGAGAGGAGAAAAAAAGGAAGGAGGAGAATATGGCAAGGACGTAGGGAAGGAAGAGGATTAAGAGAATTTTCATTTTTGGTTTTACACTTAGGGTTTGAAGTTTAGTATTTAAAGGAGAGATTTAAGGTTTTTTATTATTATCTCTCACGCTTTCTGGTTTTCTTGTGAAAGAGTAAAAACTTTGTTCTTGCTTTGATACTCTGTTTTGGTTTTGGATTCAATAAAGAGAGCTTTATACTTCTAAGTTCTATCAATGTGATTGTTACTTGTTTTTCCGTAAGTTTTAGTCCTACTGCTTGTTTTGCAGCTTTGAAATACTTCATGCTCGTTGGGCCATGCTTGCAGCGTTGGGTGCTCTGATCCCAGAAGCATTTGATCTCACAGGAGCTTTCCATTTTGTTGAACCTGTATGGTGGCGTGTCAGTTATTCGAAGCTTCAGGTTTTATTCATTATTGTGTTCTCTTTTCCGTTACACATCTCTTACCATCTATCCAGTTAGTACACGACAACGACATTCTAAACGCTCAGTTGTTTAGAATCTTAATCATGTAAGCCTTTCTATTTCACCAGGGAGAAACGTTGGACTACCTCGGAATCCCAGGGCTTCACGTAGCTGGAAGCCAAGGTGTTATTGTAATTGCCATTTGCCAAGCACTCTTGATGGTAATACCTTTAAGCTTCCTCTCATACATTTTTTCCTTCTTGCCATAAACGTTTTTAAACCTTTGTTTTCGTATACATGTAGGACCGGAATACGCGAGATATTGTGGCATAGAAGCCTTAGTCCTATACAAAATCTTGTTGAGCATGTCCCTGATCCATTACATAACAATCTGCTTGCCTTGCTTCAGACATGAAAAAATAAACTATGTTTGAGTAATATATTTTTTACTTCATAGAGCCCAAATAATAGAGAGCAAAGAGTAAACTTGAGGTATTCGAAAATGCTACTATGGAGTAATACATAGTAACAAACATTGCACTTGATCCATGAATTTGTAGGAGGACTCCACCATCTTGTACTTGTTGCATTATAATTAGCACTTTTATTTTTGCACTATACTCACTGTATAATTGGCAATTATTGAAAACAACAAATAGCTACATATTCAATACCAATGAAAAAAGTTTAAACCAAGTGTCTTTGGTCTAGTGGTAAAGGGGCTCCAGCTGGAGCTTCCGTCCTGGGTTCAAATCCACTTGGCCACCCGGTCACTGGCTCTCCAGCGCGAAAAGAAATCAGGGCCTCGTAGGATTAGTCTTTGGACCTAGAAATCGTTTGGAATGCGCACGGTTATCTAAAAAAGAAAAGGTTTATTTTGTGGATGTGGATAACTAAAACTTTTGTTTTCGGGTATTTGTGGATGTAAAACGACTGATCATTAGTGTCATTTAAGTGTAATGGGATCTTGTCTTTATGTTATTGAATCGCATCATTGTCACTTGGTATATAAACTATATCTATACACACGTTTTAGTTTTGGTCTATGATGCATTATTATATTGAGGGCATTAGATGCTCAAGATAAGCCTCGAGTGTAAGAAAAATCAAAAGAGATTGTTCAGCGTATGGGTAATAAGTTAGATGACTCATAAGTCATTACACAGACATTCTAATTCTTATTCATTGTTGGCCTTAATGAACCTAGTGAGTCTTAAACTAATGTTTTTCAAAGAAACTTTAAACGTTGTTTTCCATCGAAAAGTTGCAAAATTCTATGTTTAAACTTTAAACAATGTTGACAAAAAAAGGTTTGTGCATTTGATAGTGGAGACTGATTGTACTCGTACATGAATGAGTAATGACCACGTGCAGTGAACCATTCGCTAAAGGTCCAACCAAGCAATACCAACTTGCTCTTATGTACGATATTACTTTTTCTTTCTTTCTTTCCTCTTACAACATACATGATACATTATGGATTTGATTTAGGCTCATGACACCGAAATAAAAATATGAGAAATGGTGTGGTTTGTATAGTAAAAATGTTTATTGAAAAATATGTACATGTGTATATAAAACAGTGTAAAACACAATACGAGATAATGATATTATATATAAAGTGACCTATACTTTAACCACACCATGTTTTACATCACATCAAATGTCTAAGTAAATCCTAAATAGCAATTTTGGTAGACCCATTAATTTAATCTGTATAATATAGAAAAAAGAATTTGTCTGCGGGTATGATAATTTTTGTTTTCAATAGACTTACAACTATCAGTAAACTGCGATCATTTTACTTCGATAAATAGTATTTAAATATATAATTATCGATTTTTGTACTTGAATACCGTATTTTATGTTTTTAGAACTTTAATTCTGTATGTTCTTACAACTTTACTTGTTGGACTAACTAAATTGCATATATTTTTCGATCTTATGATATTTGTTTGAATTGTTTTTGGTCTTTCGGATGTCGGTTAAAAGAAATGAACATATATAATATAGGTTCTGTCTGTGAATATATGAACGTACTTGATATATAAAATTTCAGATATTTATTGGGGATATTTTAACCGACATCTGACTTTACACGTGACTGGAGCTGCTCCTCAATCCAGTGACCAAATAACTTTATATGCTTATACACTCCAACTTCGTTATAACATGAAAATATTCCAAATAGCATATGCAAATATACGTAAGGAACTCAAATTCAATTTCATTATATTCATTTTAACGATGATTATTGAGAAAGCATTGGCTGTCCAGATTGTTTAGTGGTTAGCAAATAGATTACAACATCTTTTACAAGGATACTCTACGTTCGTGGTTCAAATATTAAAAAAATACCTTACTTTTTTTTCACCTATTTATATCTTTCATTTTTCATAATCTCATCTTTAATTGTACTATTCGTTCTATGGATTTTACCTGGAAATATTATATTATTTCTCGGTTTGAACTTCAGTTTTTGTAATATTACAGAATTTCTATATTAATTATAGTGTAGGAACGTCTCAAACATTTTATAAATCATATTAACAATTTTTTTTTTAATATGATAGATCATATTTTTAAAAATTATAAGTTCTAATTGCTACAAATATTTAGATTTTTCTTAAATATTTTTTGCTTTTTTTAAAAAAATTTAAATCTTGTCTGACTATTCCACTTGCTCATGATATTAGATGATTCCGATAGTTTTCTATCACCGGTTGATGAAATTCGAATATGTTTGATTTCATTTCATTTAGGTTATTTCTTTCTTAGAGATTACGTGACTAATATAATTGAATACTTGGCTCTTTGTAGCAATCATAATCAAATAAAACAATTGAACAAATTTGTCGATATGAGAAATATATGCATGTCCATGTAAACAAAAACAGTTTGTCCTTGAGGATATGTTCTAAAGAGATTATGTCGGCTGACAAACTAAACACATTCGTAAATTATTAATTGATTAATTTATGTGAATTTGACCACAACCAAATTAATTCATGTAAACATAAAAGCATTATAATACTGTAAATAATTAGGAAACATTAGCGCACTTATTTTACATAAGCGAACACAGAAAAAAAAAACCCCAAGAATTATGTAATTTTTAAGAAAAATATAAACATCCGAACAAAAAAATTATATATCTATTCAAATTAAATAAGGAGGTGCTTCTTTTGGCATCAACAAACCGGACTTATTCCACGACGATCACCATATAATTTGATTAAGTCAAAGATGATAGGAATTTTATCATTTGATTAATATCTTCGAATAAATGTAGTCATTTAATAGTTCATTCAACTAATTTTTTAATAAACACAAACGTGATCCCATTTAGACTGATCATATAAAAATGGTTAAACCATTCCGCCAAATTTACAATCTACAACCACATAACAATTTATTTTTTAAATGGAATCACTAATCCACCAAATTTTGAATAATATTCTAATGGTGGAAGCAAAATTATGTTTCAAACAACCATTGAAATTTCATAAATTGGGAGTAAGCCAATTTGATATTCATACAAATTCTCGCCTTACACAATCATTATATGTGGATTATTCAATTTATATGGACTATTAATTTTAGAAAAGTTTAAATATAGTTTTTGTGTCACGCATGTTATTCGTTTTCCCACACAACTAATTAGTTCTAGTTTATTGTCAGGAAAGGTAGAAAAACGAATAACATTCTTTAAAAGGATAAAAAAAAAAGAGAAAAGAGAAATGTAGTACAAGAAATGAAGTAAGAGTAAGTACAAGTCTGAAAAACTATACGAATTGTGTCAGTGTCCTCTCAATCTATTGCCCTTCCCACTTTCCGTACCATTTCTAATTTACAGTTGTTTCCCATTCAAAATACTTTCCCACTTTACAATTTAATCTTTTTCTTTTTTTAAATGCCCCAAAACAAAAAAAATATAAATGATAATCTGTTGCTCATTAATTACATAATCTTGTCAAAGTACTCATTAATTTACGTACACATAGGTTTTCTATACTTCCATCAAAATCTTCATAATACTAGAGAGATGAACAGTATTCGAATTCGAATCTCCGTATGATATTTTCTGTTTTAGTTAGATTTACAGATGTAATTATTACGGTCATTTCATTATTTTTATATAAATAAAAATGTAAAAATCATATGAGAAAATTATTATTATTTTGGCTACTAAAATTATATAATTTTAAATTTAATAAGTAGCGAATATTCGTGTTTGGAGGTGGGAGATATTCTCACGCGCCAGTAGTGAATGAGCTAGTTGCACGCGCGCCAGAACACAAATCCGTACGTGTGAGTTTGTGAGATGTGACATAACTCTCTCTCTTGTCTTAATTTCATGGGAAGTGCTGTTTTGTAATATAATGAAAATGAAAAGGGTAGTTACGTCTTTTGTATTAGACAGGTTTTTTGGGTGGACTGTTTAGGCCCTTACCTTCCGTTATGACGAAGACTTCCTCCAAACGCGGACGCGCTTTATCTTTTAGTATGAGATTTTAGGAATTCTTTTAATTTTAATAAAATTAAAGTTTGTGACTAAAGAAAAGTTATAAAAGTAATTAAAAAATATACAATTAATAAATCAATTTTTCAAGGTATTAAAGTGTATGAAATAGCGTAATTTCAGTTATTGAGTAGTTGGACAGTTGTATATAAATGTCATTTTGTTTTATTTTTTTAGTATTTTTTTTATTACATGACAATTTGTCTATATCAATAGACACAATCTATGGTTAATAATGTTGTTTTATCTGAAATGTAATTTATTTACACAGTAATTGTCAAGAAAATAAAATTTTTTTTTGTTGAATATATTATTATTCAACATTTTTATATAAAAAGAAGTTTTTAGTAAAATTCTCTTTTAAAAATAACATAACATAAATTAATTATTTTTTTTGTCATTTTCAGTTTGAGTAAAGTCGTCGATTTTCATTATATGTCATACTAATACAAATAATTAAACTCATCAAAGCATAAATGTGAAGATATCTATAAAAACAAAAAATATAGATGTGAAAAGATAATATTTGAATTGTTTTTTTAAATAACGATAATAAAAAAAAGAATCAAAATCCATAGAAAGATAAGATTTTAGTTATTATATTATTTTTGAATTTTCGTTTTCAAAGATTTGATTATGTGTTAAGCTATTTAGATTTTTTAAAAACTAAAGACTAATTTATTGAATAGATTACTATTCAACTTTTTCCATACAAAAACAAAAAGAAGTTTGAGTGATATTATCTTCTAAAAATAACATGATATAATTTTATTTTTTTTGTCATTTTCAATTTGATTAAATTGGTCGACAATATGAGTATATTATATATATAGATATTATAAACCATAAATATCATAAGTTTTATATCTGTAATTTTGTTTTTCTCATTTGCATTATACATTTTAATTATTTGTGACACTAATACAAATAATTAAATACATAGAGGTTTGTGCAACAAATGTGAAGATGTAGTTTGAGAAAAAAAAATGTGAAGATATCTTTATATGAAGAGATAATACTTGGATTGTATCCTAAATATATATTATTTTTCCATGTAAAGGAAGTATCTTGGATCCTCATCTTTTTCTTTCATATGGGCAAAATGCCTTAAAATTCTTTACAGAAAAGTCCCTCATTTCTCTCCAAATTTACCAAATTTTGCCATCACCGAACAAAATAAGGAAAGTTTCGTAAAAGGTAAGAAGTTGAAGACAACACAAACCAAATTAAAAAAAAAAAAACTCAACAACGAAGAAGAAAAAGAAAGAACAGATAGAGAAAGAGAAAAAACAACAGAATCAAAATCAAAAGAGGGTTATCATTTCTGATCGATTATCGAAAGATTCCGAAGTCTCTGTTCGATTCGATTTCGTTTTGATCAATTTCATTTTCAAAGATTTGATTATGGTTGGAAGAGTTATGCTATAAGGTACTTAGCTGATCTCTGTCTCTTCTATTTTTGGATAAATGAAACTTTTTCGAATTGATTTAATTTGACAAGGGTAATTGAAAAGTTTTGATTTTTTATGTAGTTTCTGTGTGATTTTGTTTATCAGTTTCTGAAAGGGTGAAGAATTTTTTAGAGAATATGGATGAGGTTGGTCCTCAAGTGGCTGGTCCGGTTTCAATTCACAATCCCATGGGGAGAAAAAGGGATCTTTATTACCAAACATCGAATCTCAAACCACACTGGCTTGTGCCATCTCACCAGCAGCAGCAGCAGCCACAGCAACAGCAACATCAGAGAAATGATTGGAATCCTAAGATGTGGGAATGGGATAGTCAGAGATTTGAAGCTAAACCAGTAGAGACAGAGCCTGTCAAGCAGAACAATGGAGGATTGTGTTATGAAGGAGGAGAAAGAGGTCTTGATCTGAATCTTAGTACTGGTTTTAACGATGTGGAAGAGAGGGAGACTCCGGTTGTTGTGGTGACCAGACCTAACAAGAGGGTTAGGTCGGGATCTCCGGGTGGAAACTATCCAAAGTGTCAGGTGGATAATTGTAAGGAAGATTTGTCAGTTGCTAAGGATTATCATAGAAGACATAAAGTGTGTGAGGTTCACAGTAAAGCTACTAAAGCTCTTGTTGGGAAACAGATGCAGAGGTTTTGTCAACAGTGTAGCCGGTGAGGAATCTGATTTTTTGGTTTGTTCTTGATCAATCTTGTTTTATGACTGAGTGTTTAATGATTGGAATTTTTTTTGGTTGTTTAGGTTTCATCTGCTTTCTGAGTTTGATGAGGGGAAGAGAAGTTGTAGGCGTAGATTGGCTGGTCATAATAGGAGGAGGAGGAAAACTCAGCCCGAGGAGATTAATTCTCGAGTTGTAGCTCCGGGGAATCTTGACAATACCTCTAATAATGCTAATGTGGATCTCCTGGCTTTGTTAACAGCTTTAGCTTGTTCACATGGTAATCATTCTTCTCTTTGGAGATTCTGCTTAAAGTATTTGTGTTTTTTGCTCTAACAAATTCTCGGTCTTTGTTTTGCAGGTGGGAACGGGAATGAAGGTAAACCTAATGGGTCTACAGCAGTGCCACAAAGAGAGCAACTACTTCAAATGCTTAACAAGATCAATGCGTTACCTTTGCCTATGGATCTTGTGTCAAAGTTGAACAATATTGGAATGTTAGCCAGGAAAAATCAGGATCATCCTTTGGCAAAGAACCCACAAAATGGCATGAATGGAGCTTCCTCTCCATCTACCATGGACTTACTTGCTGTTCTCTCGACAACTTTAGGGTCATCTGCGCCCGAGGCCATTGCCTTGTTATCCCAAGGAGGGTTTGGTAACAGAAACAACGGTGACAAGACTAAGTTAACTTCTTCTGATCACAACATTACAGCAAATTTAGAAAAGAGACCTTTGGAGTTTCCTTCGTTTGGAGGAGGTGAGAGGACCAGTAGCAGTAATGTATCTCCTTCTCAGGACTCAGATTCACGCGCTCAGGACACTAGATCTAGCTTATCTCTACAACTATTCAATGCTTCACCAGAGGATGAGAGCCGACCAACAGTGGCATCTTCGAGAAAGTATTATTCTTCTGCAAGCAGTAATCCTGTCGAGGATAGATCTCCATCATCATCTCCGGTCATGCAGGAGTTGTTCCCGTTGCAGACGTCTCCTGAAAGCATGAGATCTAATAATTGCAAAAATACTAGTCCCAGGACTAGCTGTTTGCCATTAGAGCTCTTTGGTGCATCAAATAGAGGAGCTGCTCCCACTCCTAATTTCAAAGTATCTGGGCATCATCAGTCTGGTTATGCTTCGTCTGGTTCAGATTATTCTCCTCCCAGCTTAAATTCTGATGCTCAGGTATGCAAGCTAGCCACATTCCCTTTTATATACTAAAAGAAAGGTCTTACGAATGCCAGTCCATGTGTTTAAAACAGGACCGCACCGGAAAAATTGTTTTTAAACTACTTGGGAAAGATCCTAGTCAGCTTCCTGGGACATTACGAACGGAGGTCAGGAATATTCTAACCTTCATGAAATGTGAAGAATTACTAGTTGCTTTCCTGTAAGTACTAACAGCTGCCGTCTCTTAATTTCAGATCTATAGCTGGCTTTCGAGCATTCCATCAGAAATGGAGAGCTATATCAGGCCCGGCTGTGTTATTTTATCTGTCTATGTAGCAATGTCAGCTTCTGGTTGGGAGCAAGTGAGTGAATTTGCTTAATGGTTTTTTTCTTGTATTTGCTCTGAGCATCTTAAGGAGCTGACAGGTTCATGTCTTGTTTTATTTTAGCTTGAGGAAAACTTGGTGCAACGGGTTAGTTTATTGGTCCAAGATTCAGATTTTTGGAGCAACTCAAGATTTTTAGTCAATACAGGCAGACAGCTTGTGTCATATAAACATGGTGAGTGCTCATGAGATGATACGTCTGTGTCTTGTTGGTGTGTATGGTCTGCAATATAGTAACTTAATTTCTTCTATGCAATGCTACAGGTAAAATTCATCTGAGCAAATCTTGGAGAACTTTGAATTCACCAGAGCTGATCGCGGTCTCGCCTTTGGCTGTTGTAGCTGGTCAAGAAACAACTTTGGTAGTAAAGGGTAGAAGCTTGACTAATGATGGAATCAGGTAAACAGAAATTTGTTGATTTTGGCCATTTTCCGCATCTTTCTTTCTCTAAAGCTTTTTGGTCATGCTGCAGTTTACGTTGCGCCCATATGGGTAACTACGCATCCTTGGAGGTAACTAGAACAGACGATAGGATAACCAAATTTGATGAGTTAAACGTAAATAGTTTCAAAGTCCAGAATGCAAGCTCTGGCTCACTAGGACGCTGTTTCGTTGAGGTAAGGACTTAAATAACCCTACTTTGTTGTTTCTTTGTATATCCAGGTTTTTGAATGATATTTATATAACACTTCCCATCGTGTCGAAACAGGTGGAGAATGGATTCCGAAGTGACAGTTTCCCGTTGATTATTGCCAATGCCACGATATGCGAAGAGTTGAATCGCCTTGAAGACGAGTTCCATCCAAAAGACGTGACAGAGGAACAAACACACAACTCAGATCGTCCAAGATCAAGAGAAGAAGTTGTTTGTTTCTTGAACGAGCTTGGTTGGTTATTTCAGAGGAAATGGGCATCCGGCATTCATGGAGAATCAAACTTTTCCCTCACTCGCTTCAAATTCCTGCTGGTATGCTCGGTCGAAAGAGATTACTGTTCTCTTGTGAGAACTCTCCTGGACATGATGGTAGAGAGAAATCTGGGAAAAGATGGTCTGATGAACAAGGAGTCGTTGGATATGCTAGCTGAGATTCAGCTATTGAACCGTGCTGTTAAAAGGAGGAACACGAAAATGGTTGAAACGCTGATTCATTATTCCGTTAACCCCACGACTAAAACATTCATCTTCTTGCCTAATATCTCGGGACCTGGCGATATCACACCTTTGCATTTAGCTGCTTCTATGTCTGGCTCAGAAGACATGGTTGATGTCCTGACTAATGATCCTTTAGAGGTACAGTTTCTATAATTCAAAGGCGACTTAAACCTTTCTTGCTTATTCGGTAACTTGAGGTTTCACTTTGTTTTCGGTTTCAGATTGGATTATCTTGCTGGAATACGCTGATCGATGCAAGCGGGCAGACTCCATTTAGCTATGCTGCAATGAGAAACAACCATAGTTACAACACCTTAGTGGCCCGTAAACTTGCAGATAAAAGAAACGGTCAAATTACACTGAACATCGAAAGCGGGATTGATCAGATTGGTCTGAGTAAGAGGCTAACCTCAGAGCTCAGGAGATCTTGCAATACATGTGCAAGTGTGGCATTAAAGTATCAGAAGAGGGTATCGGGTTCCCGACGTTTTTTCCCAACACCTATCATCCACTCGATGCTTGCGGTTGCAACAGTCTGCGTTTGTGTCTGCGTATTTATGCACGCATTCCCATTCGTAAGACAAGGCTCACACTTCAGTTGGGGAGGTCTTGATTATGGCTCAATCTAAGAAAGTACAGAAAGGTTTGTATAATCAAATGCTGTCTATTCTTTTGGGTATCACAAAATAAGACAAAATATGGTGAAGGAAAGTGAGAAGCAAGAGGCAAAAGGCAAGAGTGAGAAGCCAAAGACTTGTGCTCTTGGAACATGGCAGAGATGGAATCACTCAAATGAGTACAGAGAAAGAAACTGGTTCTAGTCAGAGGCAGAGAGCACGACATAGCTTCATCAACACTTGAGTTTCTTAGTATATTTGGCTAATTATGCTTTTATTCTTGAATCTTTTAATTGCCTTCTGCTTAATTTACACTGTTTAGCTGCTTTTTATTTTTCCCTCTTTAACACATAAGCTGTGGCTATTTACTGAATCTGTTTTTGTGGGTTTACTGTATCTCTAGAGTTGTGGAAGTAGATAAAAAGATTGCTGTAAACTTTGTAATGTAATGCCTTTTTTCCTTTTAAATGCTGTGTAAAAATAGTTTACATACATAGTACCAGCCTCTTGTTAAGCTTTTTGTTTTTAGCTATAGGTGACAAGGAATATGTTNCTCTAGAGTTGTGGAAGTAGATAAAAAGATTGCTGTAAACTTTGTAATGTAATGCCTTTTTTCCTTTTAAATGCNCTTTTAATTGCCTTCTGCTTAATTTACACTGTTTAGCTGCTTTTTATTTTTCACTCTTTAACACATAAGCTGTGGCTATTTACTGAATCTGTTTTTGTGGGTTTACTGTATCTCTAGAGTTGTGGAAGTAGATAAAAAGATTGCTGTAAACTTTGTAATGTAATGCCTTTTTTCCTTTTAAATGCTGTGTAAAAATAGTTTACATACATAGTACCAGCCTCTTGTTAAGCTTTTTGTTTTTAGCTATAGGTGACAAGGAATATGTTGTTACTATCCGTAACCATATGTGGAACAATCGAATATGATCCAAAGAAAAAAAAAATACAAATCACTAAACTATAAAGTCTTAATCTCTTAGAAAAGAATGTTTTCTAAGAATCTACAATTTTGTAAAACATGTTTATCCACTACATATGATTTATCATATTAAATATATATTCAATACTTGTTTTGAATAAGGACCTACCAAATTTTTGAAACACACATTTTCGATAGCATTTTCTAGATTTGCTTCAATACATTGTAACTATGAAATGAACATGATTTATTGTAGTTCCTAGTCGTTTGATAACAGCAGAACGAACTTATAGTTGATACAACAATGCATATAAAATCCGGTTCGGTTCCTAATTATCCATTACCTCGATCTCTTCTCTTTGACGTGACTAAACCACGATGGTCACGTGCTATTGACTATTTGGTCATGTTAGTCAAAAGTTCATTTGCCTCCTTATTCATCTTCTTCTTCTCAAAACCTGTCCCAATTTTTTTTATTTCTTTCGAATACAATTTTGTTTTTGTTTTTTGTGTGGAGTTGAAAAGAGGATAAGATCACAGAAAAATAAGGACGATTCGTTCACACTTTTCTCCCAAACAATTTAAAGAACAAATTAGTGGTTATGTTTAATTTTCTATAGATAGCTTACAACTAAGTACTAACTCGTGATTACGTGGATCACACTTATCTTTTTCTTATCATTATCTCTTTGCGATATTCCCATATTTATTGATGATTTTACTCGTTCTCATTTGTGTGATTTTGACTCTTTTATTTATTGTACGTCCATCATGTTTAAAGAAATAGGGTCGAATCCAAGACAGAAGTGATTTGGTTGGTTGATTATGTTTTGGTCGGCAAGAGAAGTTTTTTAAAACAAATGAGCTAGAAAATTGTGTCAGGATCATTTTGGATAAGTGATTAATTAGCTTGAAAGTACTTTTTATTGGATGTCTCCAGAAGACTTGTACCTTTCCATTTAGCTAGTCTATTAATTATGTCGAAGGTAGAGAGCTAATCTAAAATGATACATGTTTTATTGATAAGTGTTTCAAACAAAACAGTACCAATTACCGTAAACAATAGTCGAGAACGGTACCGCATACCATAAAAAATCTCGAAATCCATAAAGATCAAAATTAACTATAACACAAGTCTATAATGCTAGCTAAAATACTAAAACAAAATTAATTAATGATATAACCAGAAACTGAGATAGCAAAAATGATAATCATTCATCTTAAATCCACCGCAAAAAATGATGGATGGAGAGACTCTTAACGCCAATCAACACATAAAAACGTAAGAAGAAAAAGGCATACGTAAACACCAACGTTTTGGATAAGTGACTTATTAGCTTGAAAGTACTTTTTATTGAATGTCTCCAGAAGACTTGTACCTTTCCATTTACCTAGTCTATTAATTACCTAGTCTCTTTTTTTTTCTTTTCACTAAATGATAAATGATACATGTCTTATTGATGAGTCTTCCAAACAAAACAGTACCAATTATTATAGTGGCCGAAAACAGTATCGCAAACCATAGAAGGTTTCGGAGTCCACAAAGACCAAAATTAACTATAACACAAGTCTAATGCTAGCTAAAATACTAAAACAAAATTAATTGATGATATAACCAGAAACTGAGGATAGCAAAGATGATAATCATTTATCTCGAGTCCACCACAAAAAACGATGGATGGAGAGACTCTTAACGCTAATCAACACATAAGAACGTAGAGGAAGAAGGCACACGGAAACGCCAATGATTTTGTATTCTAACTCCACTTGATACTTCTTTTTACTGCTCGATCCACCTAGATCGAACCACTGAAGGAGCAACTGCGAATCTGAACTTATTGAAGAAGAATCGTATATGCTTCCACCGCTTGAAAAGCCCCAAACTCCTCTAAACCGGCTTGCACGAGAACCCAAACCGGTATAACATCAATTAACTTGAATTGTATCTCTTAGTGAACACAAATCGACCCAGTGAGAGGTAATAAGGATTCCATCCGAAGACATACAAAAACCGATCGGAGAAAAGGATCAAGACTGATAGATCACCGGATTTCAAGGAGTAACTGTAGCTACAGAAAGACAGAGGTTAATGAGATCTATAAATCAGAGTAGATCAAAATAAAAACCACCGTCCTACTGACTCAAACAACCGATCTATCCTGATCTGTTTAGATCCGCAAAAATCGATAAAGAAAAAAAATAGAAAAAAGGTTTCCAACTGACATCGGTGATGAAACCACCAATCACCGATCGAAAAAATCCAGATCTAAAAGGTGTTACTTAAGAACGAAGAGGGAATTTTCTTACGGTAGAAGAAGAAAGAGAGAGAAAAATCGATAATTTAAGAGGTTTGAGACTGTAAATAATATGTGTTTAATGTAGGAAATAAAATGATTTCATCAAATGTTAGGGACTTTTTCAAAATAAAAGCTTTTTAGTCATTTTCACAATAATATAATATATCCATAATAATATTATAAAAGTTCATACGTAGTTTCGACATTTCACGCAATCTCATTTGAGTGCATAATTTCATGATCATCTATTGAGACAAACTGTCTTTTTATCTTTTATTTATCCATTTTCAGCCTCCAAAAAGCTATCAAGTATTCAGGGTGATGACCGTGTATACGTTTTCTTTTGTCAACTGATTAAAAAAATAATAATGAAATATTAAAATTGTACTACCCTGAAAAAAAGTATTTTGTACTGCTAAAAAATTACTATAAATGTAACTATATAAATAGATTGTGAAAATTTTATAAATTGAGTTTAACAGTACAAATTTAACTGTTTTTTAAAATTCATAACACTTTCGGCTGTACAATCTTACAGTTTTAAAATTTTAATCACACAAAAATCCTGAAACTAGTAAAAGCACATGAACAAAAGCCACTCACTACATTGTTCATTAACATCACGTGGTGGACTCTTCATGACCCTACGATTTGCAGATGTGGCAATAGATGGGGACCACTTAACTCCTCATCCGACGGACCAGGATTCGTCATGTGTGTAGTAAACCAAGGAAAAAGACAAAAGCTTATGCCACGTCAGTTTGAGAGATTGTCCGAGAAGAAGCCTTTTTTTATCTAACGGCTCAGACCAAACTCTTCAGTTCGGTTCTGTCTTCTCTCTTGTCCGTTGATCTCAGCTGCTACTCATGTCTAGCCACGTGTCCTCATTTTTATTTCCAATTTGACCATATTTATGCCTTTTTTTTGTAAAAGTATTTATATCTATATTTCCTAATTATATCAACAACAGCATGATCTACATTTTACACCATTCTCTTTTATTTACTATCTATATAACTCTTGAAATAAATATAAATATTTAGATATTGGTATAGAAAATCAAAAATATCCTAGAATTAGGAATGATGTAGGACCGAATAATATAAGTCGACTGGATATTTTGAAAGCACAAACGACAAAATAATTTTGTTTACCAAACAAAATAAAAATTATTTATTATCACTCTAAAAGCAATGTTTCTCAAACCATTTGCAATAATAATACTTTATTAAGTTCCTTTATTTCTGGGGTCTGGAGAGACACACATGTGCACTTCACTTATACGTGTACTGTCTCTCCTGGACTTTAATATAAAGAGAAGTAATTAGAGACACTTTTTTGTCAAATGCAGATAGATAATAAAGAAATTTCCCACAAAAAGTAATTAAAAGATAACTACAAAATGGTAATTAAAGAGGGATATTAAATGAGTTTCATGTGAATTATAAACCTCTTAATATTATCGTGACCGACTTCAAAAAAACCTTAAATTTCTCATTTTCAGCTACAGCAGCCGCCTCCTCCACTAACTCATACATCTTCTCTTCTTCTCCAGATAAACTCTTGAAGCTGGCTATTGAAAATCACAATAACTTTGTGTCCAATAAGCTTAAACTTATGGTGATTGATTCTTTCTCCTTCTTACTCTCTATGTTTCTTCTTCTCTGTTTCTTATATTAACCTTTAAATTTGGTTTCAAAATCCTCCAGGGACCAATGATGAGAGCAATAGAAGAAGAAGAAGAAGAAGAAGAAGACTACTGTATGAGTCCACCATGGCTAATTCCAATGCTGAGAGCAAACTACTTCATCCCTTGTTCAATCCATGCTAATCTTAACAAAAGTGAATGCAACATGTTCTGTCTTGATTGCCATTCCAATGCCTTTTGTTCTTACTGTTTGATCAATCACAAAGACCATCGAGTTCTTCAGGTTTTCCCTTCATCAAAACCTTTAATTTTTGTTCTTTCTCTAAAACTTCACATATTAAGAAAAATGTTTTTTTTGGTTTGTTCTGTAGATACGGAGATCATCATACCATAACGTTGTGAGGGTTAACGAGATTCAGAAGTTCATAGACATCTCTTGTGTCCAGACATATATAATCAACAGTGCAAGAATCGTGTTCTTGAACGAACGACCTCAGCCTAGAATTGGCAAAGGCGTTACCAATACTTGTGAAATCTGCTGCAGAAGTCTTCTCGACTCTTTCCGTTTCTGCTCTCTCGGTTGCAAAGTAATATCTCTTTTCTCTGTTTTTTATATAATATTGAGTCCAACTAGTTTAGTTTCCACTTAGGCCCAGTATTTGAATATCCAATGGGCCATTTTTTTTCCATAAACTAGTTGGGGTTCGTGTAAGTTGTTGGCGGTTGTGTTAGTTTCGTCATTGCAAAGCAAATTGAACCTCGTATTTTTCTCTAGTCAGCTCAAGAAATAAAAAATTTCTTGTGCTTTGTTTAGTGCTCTAGTTCTATTTTTTTCGAATAAATTGACCTTATGGCATTTTTTGTTGATTCAGCTTGGAGGGATGAAGAGAGGAAATCAAAGTCTAACCTTCTCTTTAAAAGGGAAGCATGGAAGGGAGTTTCAAGGTGGGTCAGAATCTGATGAGATGACCACACCAACCAAGATACGCAAGACTTGTGCTTTCAACCGTTTGATGAGCGGTCTCTCCATCTCCACCGGTAAATGCAACTACTTGTTAGGAGACCAGCGGTCTTCTAGCTCCGGTGATGAAAGCGGGTGTAGTCTTTCTCCGGGGACGCCACCGATATATAATCACCGGAATTCGAGCAGACGGAAGGGTATCCCGCACCGCGCCCCGTTCTGAAATTAACTAACTAGATATACAAAATGTTCCATATGTATTTAGAAGATGTGGTCGTAATATTGTAAATGGTTAGTATTGTTTGTTTCTTTTTTTATTTATTTTCTTTTTTACTTTGAAATAGTAAAAGGTATATGTACATATTTTTTTTTCCTCTTTATTCTGTAAACTAGAAATGTGTTTAGGGTTTAAATTATACTTTATCTAACAAAGACTAAAAATAGAAAAAAAAGTTTACTTCTATTTCTCTCGCTTTTATCTCTCCCTAATTTTTTTTCCCAACCTCTTACTATCAAAAACTAGATTTAAAATTTTCAATCAAGTTTTGCCGGTGTCGTGCATTTTTTCTTTGTATATATTTAGCTTGTAATTTGTTTTTTTTTGGTTTATTTGGTGATTCTAACGAGGTCGGATATGTTTTTCTAGTAAAATTTTGATCTCAAATCCCAAGTTTTTTTTTGTTTTTGTTTTTATTTTCTATTTTTTTATAAATCTTTCAGTAGATTGGGAAGATTTATTCGAATATATAAAATTCTTTTTCTTTCTTTGCTTGATCTTTGATTTTGTAAAAAAAAAATCTTCACTCATGTGTTAAAATAGGTAAAGTATTTCTCAGAATTAAAAGCTTCAAGATCTTTTAGATAAATTTAATTCGGTTGATGAGGACCTAGGGATTTTGTCGAGTTGTATAGTTTCCTTTAAGAATCTATCAAATTAGTTATCTAAGGGCTCATCAAAAGATGGTTTCAAGGATTTTTCGGTGATTATCAGAGGGTGATTCAGGGGAGTGCAGCAGCGCAAACAACAAAGATTTTTTCAGAACTTGGTGGTTCACGCGGAAGAGTCTCAAGTCGACACGTAGCCCTTTAACAGTTCACTTGGTTTTGCAAATTTAATTATTTAATTTTTTGGGCTTATCTTGTTAACATTAACTTGGCAAAACTTTATTCTCTTTTATGTTGGGATTGGTCCATTGTAACTCCTTTTGATAAATAGAAACAGTTGACAAAAAAAAGAAAAATACTTTATCTATAGTTTTCTTCTGTACATAAATATAGAAAGGACACATGGTTCGGAGAAACTTGGATCAGGTCCAAAGAGATGATCGGAATTTTATTGAGGAATAGATAAGAACTGAGAGGCTAAAGATAAGATTTGAAATTTTACTATTTAAATCATCACGATAAGATAGAGGAATTCTCAATTCCTTCTATGTTTCTATTAACTTGGAATATATTTATTTGATATGAATATAAAACGAACTAAGACTTTGTGCCGAGGTCAATGAGACTCCTTTCCAAACCTGGTGTTGAATACGACATAAATATATTTCTTTGATATGAATATAAAACCATAACCTATAAATAGGTAATTACACTATAAATATTTGTATGTATTGTATCTTCTAAAATTAAACCCCGAAAAACCTATAAATATTTTGATAAGCTAATTGTATCGTCCCATACACAATTGCAACATCCCAAAATCATATTGGAATATTACAATAGTATTTCACAATCATGGTTTTCTTCAACAATCAACAATGGATAAAACTCATGGTCTATAGTACTATTATGTTTTATGTGTCGGTATCTTTATTACTAACTTTCTTGGATGCTGCTCCTTTCTAGCAAAAACATATTTTGATCGTGAACAAAGTATGGAGCAAGGAGCGTATCAATGTACATTGTAAATTTTCTGAAGATGACTTGGGATTAGAACATATACGCTACATGAGGGATTGGTATTTCAGATTTAAAGTGAATTGGAAAGGTACTACAAAATTGCGTTGCCATATTACATGGAAAAATAGTGGAGATCACTATACTACCCTATTTAAAAATGGGAAACATGATTGTGATAGTTGTGTGTGGACCGTCTTGGGACCGGGTTGGTTTAACGGACCTCTCATACTTGACAGATATTGGGAAGGACTACAAAACGAACCTTGTATTATGATTGGGACCGGGTTGGTTTAACGGAATAGAAGTAATGGAATGATTACACTAAAATGTAATACACAAAATGTTATGATTTGGAACACCACAGAAAATACAGTTGGTTGTTATCATTTATTATATCACTTTGCATGATTTTTCAATTGATACAACTGAATTTTGACAAGGCTAAAAACCTTGGTCAAGATATATTCTTTGACTACCTATCAATATGGTATAGCTAAGGGTACCTATCAATATAGTATAGCTAAGGGTCGAATTCACAAATCCCAAAATTTACACTATAGTCAAATAAATTATCTAATTTAGCTAAGATAATCAAAAGTGGGGGGGGGGTTTGTATTATAATTTTCCTACGGTTTAAATTTAATAAACAAAAAGGTATTAGACCTAGGGAAATCACAGGAATTGAAGACGAATACTAGATGATTAATGATGTTTTAATTAAGCACAATCCTCAACTCAAACATCATTGTAGAAGTGATCCATATTCGTAGCATCAATCACTTTTCTAACAACCTAGATATCTAATATGCTGTTTAAACCTAGAGATTGTAGAAAAGCAGCAAGAATGAGTTTGATATGTTCACAAATTGCCGTAGCATCAACTTTCGTAGGCTTAGGACAATTTTCTCTCCTAGTGTGTTATCTAGCAATCTATTACACTTCCGTTTAATAAATTCAACCTAATATCATAAACTAGGTGTACAGTCTAGTTTGAGCATTAAAGTAACATTAGGAGGAAGATTTTAAATGACTAACATATTTGCATCTAGTTTAAAGTCTAACAATTCCATAGAAATCCCTATATCTAATTAAGGATCTACTCACTCATATTCAAATTTAAAATCAACACAAATCACAACTAAATAAATGCTTTATTAATATAATGATAATAAGACAGATTTTATAAGACTTCTCCACAAATGAATGACAATCTTCAAAGCAAAACTCTAAAAAAAAATCCAAAACAATTAAGAACAAAAGGTTAAAGAATAAAGAAAAGTCAAGATGAATCGAGATGGTTGCCGTAGAGGCTCAACACTGATTTATGGGAGCAAATTGCGTGATTTACAATTTTTTAAATTTGGCATTCGGATGGAAAGACATATCTTTAGTAAAACAGTCATACCTTCTTAGTCACTAATCAGAATGACTCAAAACTACCGTAGAAGTGAAGCGAACTCGTTTTTCTATGTCGTGTCAAAATTTGAGAATCAAATTCTTATGGGAAGACCTTTGTCTGACACGATCTTTAAGGAACTTTGGTCTTTATTGTCATTTCACTTGTTTTCTTCTCTTTTTGCCTCAAATTTTCATTCCTAACCTTCAATCCTTGTTCCAATGCATTAATCACCTGCTAAGACTATAAACAAACCAAAAGAATCTAAAAACAAATGAAAAACAAGTGTTAAAATGTGTAAAAAACACAACACATCAAAATTTGGAAGATGTGGCCATAATATTGTAAATGGTTAGTATTGTTTGTTTCTTTTCTTTTTTTTTTTTTTCACTTTGAAACTAGGAATTACTAATAGTAGAAGGCCTATGTACATCTTTTTTTTTCCTTTATTCAGTAAATGTAAAAATGGGTTCACGGGTTTGAAATATATTTTATCTATAGTTTCCTCTTTACATAAATATAAAAAGGACATATTGTTCGGAGAAACTTGGATCAGACCCTAATCGGAGAAGAAGTTGGAGTTGGTCCAAAAAATGATTGGAATTTCAATGAGGGAAGATATAAGATTTCAAAATTTTACTATTTTTATCATCACGATAACAGAGAGGAATTCTGAATTCCTTCTAATACCTGTTTCTATTGACTTTGAATATATTTCTTTGATGTGAATATAAAACCATAACCTATAAATAGGTAATTACACTATAAATATTTGTATGTACTGTATCTTCTAAAATTAAACCCCGAAAAACCTATAAATATTTTGATAAGATAATTGTATCGTCCCATACACAATTGCAACATCCCATAATCATATAGGGATATTAATATAGTATTTCACAATCATGGTTTTCTCCAACAATCAGCAATGGATAAAACTCATGGTCTATAGTAGTCTTATGTTTTATGTGTCGGTATCTTTATTACTAACTTTCTCAGATGCTGCTCCTTTCCAACAAAAACATATTGTGATCGTGAACAAAGTATGGAGCAAAGAGCGTATCAATGTACATTGTAGATCTTCTGAAGATGACTTGGGATTACAACATATACGCTACATGAGGGATTGGTATTTCAGATTTAAAGTAAATTGGAAAGGTACTACGAAATTTCGTTGCCATATTACATGGAAAAATGGTGGAGATCACTATATTACCGTATTTAAAAATGGAAAACATGATTGTGATAATTGTGTGTGGACCGTCTTGGGACCGGGTTGGTATAACGGACCTCTCATGCTTGATAGATATTGGAAAGGAATACCAAAACGAACCTTGTATTATGATTGGGAATAGAAGTAATGGAATGATTACACTAAAATGTAATACACGAAATGTTATGATTTGGAACACCACACAAAATAAAGTTGGTTGTTATCATTTATTATATCACTTTGCATGATTTTTCAATTGATACAACTGAATTTTGACAAGGCTAAAAACCTTGGTCAAGATAAATTCCTTGACTACCTTTCAATATAGTATAGCTAANNACTCAAACATAATTGTAGAACTGATCCATTTTCGTAGCATCGATCACTTTTTCTAACAACCTAGATATCTAGTCTGTCGTTTAAACCTGAAGATTGTTGGAAAGCAGTAATGAACGAGTTTGATATGTTCACAAATTTCCTTACCATCAACTTTCGTTGGCTAAGGATAACTTCCTCTCCTAGTGTGTTATCTAGCAATCTATTACACTTCCGTTTAATAAATTTAACCTAATATCATAAAGTAGGTGTACAGTCTAGTTTAAGCATTAAAACAACATTATAAGGAAGATTTCAAATGACTAACCTATTTGCATCTAGTTAAAGTCTAACAATTTCATACAAATCCCTATATATAACGAAGGATCTACTCACTCATATTAAAATTTAAAATCAAAGGCCTTCTCATAATAATTATGCGACCCGCGGGGGCCCATTTCTCCAGACGGGCTCAGCGGTCCAGACCGCGGCGGGCTGCGGTCCAGGATTATAAGGCCCAGGCCCGCTCCGCTATAATAGGCGGGTAAATGGGTCGACCCGCGGGTCTAAACGAGCTACCTAATTTATCTGTTTAAACTTGTCTGTTTAAACAGAGAAGAAGAAAACAAGCATGTCTGTCTTCTTTCTCTGTCAAAATTGTTTGAAAACAAACCCAGAAAACACAGATCCTCCGTAAACTCTCGAAATAGGCTCAAAAGCAAGAACTTTAAACCCCATAGCAGCAACAACAAAACTAGCCATAGCTAGCCATACTAACATTAGCACCACCGAACACATCTTTCTTGTGAGATTTCTCATGGAGATTACCCAGATCACCAAGCGAGTATACAAAAGTGTATTTGAGTTTATGGGTTTTGATTGTGAACATCAGAAACAATCGAAAGGATGGGAATTGAGTGCTGATTGAAAAATTGAGATTTGAGATTTAGAGAGATGGAAAACCAGAGGAGAATAAGAGCGATGAAAGGAAAATCTGAGATTTAGAGGTCTGTCAAATACTCTTAGTATCTCCAAAGGTTCAACAATATTAACAAAGGACTTGTTACACGTACTTATCTGTTTTAACAGGGAACTAGCAAACATAGCATTTGGCGGGTTGGACCGCAGACCGTAGTTTGCTTGCGGACTGGACTGCTCAAGACCGCATGACCAAACGGGCCGGCCCGCTAGGCCCGCTATTTTGCGGTCCCCAAAACAAAAGCCCAAACCCGCTTACCTACTCGCCCAAGCGGGCCAGGCCTGCGTGCCGCGGTCTGGATTGACACCCCTAGTTCTGTATTGTCATTTCACTTATTTTCTTCTTTTTTTGCCTTAAATTTTCATTCTGAAGCTTCAATCCATGTTCTAATGCATTAGTCACCCGCTAAGACTCTAAACAAACCAAAAGAATCTTAAAAAAAGGAAAAACAAGTGTTAAAATGTGTTAAAAACACAACACATCAAATTTGCATCATTTATTTAAATTGATTTTAATCACAATGGTTCTAATCTTTGCATCAATAAAAAAAGACCGACGCAATTTTCTCATAATTTTTTANGATTGACACCCCTAGTTCTGTATTGTCATTTCACTTATTTTCTTCTTTTTTTGCCTTAAATTTTCATTCTGAAGCTTCAATCCATGTTCTAATGCATTAGTCACCCGCTAAGACTCTAAACAAACCAAAAGAATCTTAAAAAAAGGAAAAACAAGTGTTAAAATGTGTTAAAAACACAACACATCAAATTTGCATCATTTATTTAAATTGATTTTGATCACAATGGTTCTAATCTTTGCATCAATAAAAAAAGACCGACGCAATTTTCTCATAATTTTTTTTTTATTTATGTTATTTGTTGGAAAAAATGAAGCTAACATTTACATCAACAAAACATTAACAATACTTTAGGGTGATTTTGAAGACGACGGCGATAGTCCTTTGATGGCTTCCTCAGCTCTTGCTCTGGTGGTTCTACTTTGGTATGATTTGGTTTCTGATTTGGTTTCAAATGGTCTAGATCTCGATGGTGGTGGCCCTTGGATCCTTGATTTGCCTCAAGGGCCTGATCTCCTTCTCGACGGGGATGAGAGGGTTCCTCGATGGATTGTTTTGATGGGTTTCTGGATTGCTTCGATGGACGGTTTGATGTTATGGGTTCGATGGTCTCCTCGATGGTTTGTTTAGATGGTTAGCTTCGATGGGTTCGGTGGTGACAACTCTCTCTAAAAAATGATTACCGGCGGTGACGATGGTTCTATGATGTCCGATCCCTTATTTGTGGGGTCGTGCTATCGGTGCCTCTGGTTTCTAGTGTCAATTCGACATTTAGATCAGGTAACAACAATAGATGGGTCTCGATGGGTGTTTCGTCTTGAAGGAGTTCAATGGGTAGGAGTTGCTCGGTTCTCAGTTCATTCGGCATCGATGGTCCTTGGTTTTGGATTGGGTCCAATCACCTGCTGGGTGTCCATGG
>OVAP01001493.1:0-23674 GCA_900406295.1 Aurinia saxatilis | reverse complement strand
ACATCGATTGTCATAATGTTAGAGAGCAACTTGAAAGAGGTTTTCTTAAGATTATGCATGTGCGCACTCAACATCAACTTGCAAACGTGTTCACTAAACCACTCCATCCTGCTCCTTTTCGGGAGCTTATTGCCAAGATGGGTATTCACAATTTGTTCATACCTCCATCTTGAGGGGGGCTATTAGACTAGCATGTATATAGTTAGCCTTGGTTTAGTTAGATTGGTTAAGGGCTCTGGAATTGTCCGGTTTATATCTAATTATATTTTGGTTTAGTTTGGTATTGTATATATACATTGTAACCAACTTCATTGTTGATTAATGAGAATAACAGCATTTTATCGTTCTTGAACTCAATGCGATCTTCTCACAGAACTCGTGTACAAATAGTGTCATCAACAACCGACGTTATAAAATCATCTAATATTTTTTGACACATTATTTCGTTAAAATGATTATGTACACAGGTTACAGAACAAATATCTTAGCCTTTGTTCTGCATTTTTTTTCATTATTGGAGATGGGGTAACAAAAAATTAAATTACCACTCAGATAATCTTTCATATTTGAACCTTTCAGGACATAGAGAGGTATCGTAGATTTCGAATGACATTGTTTCTTTTTTTCTTTTCTTTTGGTTCTCTTTGTGTATACATTATAACAGAAACAAAATGTACAGAACCTACATACATATATGCCGAGAGGAGAACATGGCCAAAAAGAATCAAGTGGATCTCTATATCTGAATATTATGACTAACGCCAGAAAAACCCCGTGGCTCGGTTTCGTATTGGAATCCTGGTTTAAAAGATGTTACCCGATATGAAAACCAGTCGACTTGAAAGAACTAGATAGCGTCGGAAGTCTACGCAAAGCAATAACTCCAGCAGCAAAAGCAGCAACAGATGCCAAAACAAATGCTGGTAAGTTTCCTCCTCCAAACAATGCATCCCATGGACCCGCTCCAAGCGATACTATCATCTGTTCACAACCAAAACCATATTTACACACTAATGGCAGCCTACATTCAGAATGAGTAGCATTATAGAAGAGAATGAATTTGAGAGATTGCCTGGGGAATAACGATTGCGAGGTTGAGCACTCCTATAGCCAAACCTACATCCAGGAAACTATACCATTAGGGACTCCTGGAAAGCAGAAAACTATAAAGTACTGAGTATATGAATCTTTTCACAAACCTTGACCGCCACCGGAATCAGCAGTGACTTCTGCTGTGACAGAGAAAGGGACACTGTATGTGATCTGCAACAAAGTAACAGGTTGGTTTTATCACATAATTTAGGAGACATGTTGCAACAAGAAAAGAACAAATAGAATTTCGGTTCCAAGAAAACACATACGGCTAAAGGAAAACCAAGGAGTGCAAAGACGACTACGGCTGCTGTTCTTGTTGTGTCGTTCCCATCTATTACGTGTTCGATTCCATACTTAGGGTAATCTCTGAGAGAAATCAAGCTTATGACAGCTGTTCCTGCCATGCAGGCAAATACAGTAAAATTGCTCAAAGCCCATACAGCTCGTGCACCCATCCGCTGACACATTGGTTCAATCAAGAATGAGCTGATCCCAAGAACAACCTATGGAAACAGAGGGACGAGAAATAAATAACAGGTGCGTTATTGAAGTGTGCATACCAGTTTAAAATCTGTTTTAAAGCCAAAAACAGGTTATTATTGCTTCTTACAGAGTTTAGTAGCAAACCAAATGCACCTTCACGGACACCTTGACCATAGACTTCGACAAGCAAACTATCCCCCTGTGGATCCCCATGGTAAACTTCTCTTCCCATCCAATCTGTATCAAACAGAAAGAAGGGGAACCACGATAACTGCGAGGAACAAGATTAATCAAAATAAAAAGGAAAGAGGTGATGATCCCGGTCAGAAAATAATGTAAGAACAGGGGACAATGACGAAAAGTTGATAACCGATATTAAGATACCACAGTGTTAAATTGGTACTCACCCATGTAAGAGCCATGACGATCAGAACTGAATGCATAGCAGGTGGCAAATGCCTTAAACTGGTTAGTAAATTCACTAATACAGATCCAGGGCCATCATTAAAGGTCTCATCTTGATGCTCATTGTTTGACTTGCCAGGATGTGCATCCATATCACGCTCCACTCTCTCATACTTGATCCCATTTGCAGTCCCATGATTCGATTTTGAGTGTTGAAGGCCTTCAGGCTGACGATCATCCAACAAAGGTGCAGAATCTGGTATGCGGGAGGGCTTATTGCTTACCAAAGGAATCTCTTTGGCAAAATAGATGGTGACGAGAGTGCATACAGTGAGAAAGACCTGAAAAATGATAACTCTTAGAACAATATTCAGATTGCAAAACAAGAACAAAAACCACTAGGTGGATTAGTATGGATTAAAACTTTCAAAATCACCTAACAAAGCATACAGACAAGCTACCTGACTACCTTGTGACTAATGATCCTCAGAATATAAAAATGATCAGACAATTTCATTGCATCTGTAGAAAGCTTAGCAAATGCATGTGTCAGAAAAATAAACATACCACTGCGAGGAGAAACGCTGCTTTAAGATTTCCACATGCAGCGCAACATGCTCTACTAGTTAGGAATGGGAACCATCTGCACAGTAGAATTTTCGGAAAATGAAACATTGCACATGAAGAAATATAATACAAGTTTTTGAGGATGAGGATCTCAAAGATTACTCTTGCCATTGTCCGCTCGCACCGGCAGAAAACCCAAGGATATTCCCAATAGCCATCCACAGGCAGAAAACAGCATTTGCAGTATTCCGCTGATCAGGACCTAAGGTAAGCAATAGACATAAGTATTTATGCATAGAAAATTCGATCTAGTTCCAGATTTTCAATAGATATAATGATCTGTTAAGTGTATGAAAAAAATTCTATCACTACCTGATAGATCAGCTAGAAGAGCACGTGCAGGTCCCTGAAACAAAGGCAGAAAACATCATTCCTGGATATACAGGTAATAACTTTCACCATTCAATCTTATACATTGGATCTAAACCTGTACTGTGTTGTTT
The DNA here is from genome assembly GCA_900406295.1 of Aurinia saxatilis. Lineage (NCBI taxonomy): Eukaryota > Viridiplantae > Streptophyta > Magnoliopsida > Brassicales > Brassicaceae > Aurinia > Aurinia saxatilis. Next base: position 20,621 of record OVAP01001493.1, on the reverse strand, counting down.
GCTAGATCCAACAACCAAAACCCAATGATAAAGACAAAAGCTGCCCTGGTCCGTGTGCCTTTGAAAGTACTACATTTACGGATACACATCGAATTGTCAATTACTTTGATCTTAAACATTCAGTACAAAACATGCCATAGGCAGAGGAGTAGGAGCAAAACCTGCAATGTTCCTTTGTATCTCCTAACAGATACCCAATGTCTGCAGAAAACCCGATTATTATCACCTAAATTGCAAGCTTTTGTTAAGCTTATATAAAACACTAAAGAAAAAAAAAACAGAAATCATATCTTCTATTGGCCCTTACTGCTATTGAGATCATGAGTGATCCCATGAGAATAAATGGTCGTCTTCTTCCATACTTGGAAGTGCATTTATCACTCCAAATGCCAACAAAAGGCTGGACCTAAAACCCAAAAAACAAATAATTAACAACAAAACAGGACAGACAAAATGTATTCCCACATTAGAGAAATGAATGTACAGATCATCAGTGAGCATAAGTTGTTGCGAGCAAATTATATAAGATTGAAAACCTACCACAAGACCTGTAATTGGGCCGCACAGCCAAATAAACGAGGAAAAAGCATGGGATATTCCAAGGGTCTGCGCATCAATTAGCAAAACGCAACACCGTTAGATAAAACTCAAAAGGATTCACTGGAAACAATAAAAGAAATTCCCAACAACTATGGAGGTAGACAATGTAGCCAAATTGTCCGATGATAAGATATAGTTTAAAAATGTCATTTCGGGAACATTAGCCATGATTTCTATCAAATTGAAATGTCAAGACTGCATTGTTTGCTTACACCTACAAAGTACTCGACTTCCTTGTACCGGAACAACACAGCCTCTAATGTAAATGCGAAAAGTGAGAGACCTGAATGTAAGGAGTTAAAAGAGAAAGTTGCAATGCCCATCCAAACTGAACACCAGCAGCGACTGTGCAACTAAGAACCAACGTGACTAAGCTACAATCCTTCGAAACGGATTCACCATTATTAGCCGCCGAATCAGGACCACGATTCGAAGGAGAACCAGGTTCGATTTCATGCTTGGTCACCATCTCAAGTTCAACATCTTTCTTCAGATTCCTATACGGTGCCGAGATCGAAATCGAGTCCGCCATAACTCAAATCGTCCTCGGTAATCTTCTACAGATCCCTGATTACGTCGTATTCAAAATCAAAATCAAAATCTCAAAGATTAACAGACAGAAAAGAAAAAAAAATCCGAAATGAAAAGATCTAGTTGTAGATAGATTACATACAGCAGGAGATTTCGGAGAAGACGATCGAATCGAGATCTAAGGCAGAGTCAAAATCGGGCGGGCGATTTTTTGATGAAATCGATTTGCATCGATGAAGACGCAAAAGGGAAGATTCTTTTTTACAGAATCACCGTTGATTTCTAACTCGACGGTTAAGATTAGTTCTACAGGTCGTAAGTTATATAAGTCGTCACGAGAGTTTCCGCAATCACCACCGTTGATTTGGACCTGTTTTCGGATCAAAACCGTTGCTTCGAGTCAAAGAAACAGCGGACGAAAGTCACCATCACCGACACCCAACGTATTTTTTAATAAACTAAAATCGTTGTCGCCCGCCTCATGTTAGAAGAAACAAATGTAATATAAACATTAATATTATTAGTAATCATGAAAACAACAAATTGAGCTTGGTGGGTATATCCAATGCGATATACATTCTACCCTTGTTAACTGAATTAGAGGAGATGCTTTATCGCGTGATCGTGTCCAGTTTATGTTTCAATCTGAAGATGATATGAATGAAGTTTTAAAGGTGGGTGTTTGGAATCCTGATGATTGCTGTTGGTCTTGGAGAAATGGACGAAGGAATTGGCTGATGACTACTCAATGATTTTGCCGCTGTGGGTTAAAGTAAGGAAAATCCCCATGGATTATTGCACTAAAGAGATTGTTATATGCATTGGTGAAGTGGATCATGTAGAAGTGGGTGGATACTACGAGAAACCAAAGCAGGTTTATTGTTCGTGTGAGAGTACTTTTCAATGTCAACAACCATTTTGAAGAATTTTCTGTATGTTCTACAACGAATATCACTTTTAAGTATGAGAAACTAAAAAAAGAGATGCTTTGCCAGAGGTTGACACATGAAACAAAGATATGCCCTTTCGTCTAACCGATGAAGGTTCCAGAGTAACTGTTCATACAAATCAAGCCTCATGAAGATAATCCGCTCTATGGTGATTATGTGGGCTAGAATTCACACATAACCAAAAACTTGTTAAACGAATCTTTTAATGGATCGTCGACTCTCTATTGTGAACCGCTCAAAAAGTAAAGACAAGAGACAAAGAACAAGGAAGAAAGGTGAGGTCGTTTATTGATTGTAAAGAGAATTCTCACCGAGATACTCCGATGATTTTGTTCTCGAACATTCCTACTTGACGTCGCTTGGAATGGATTTTAGGGTTTTGCCTTGACGAAAGATGGAGATGGGTCCACGATATAGAACTGGGTTGTTTAGTTAGCAGTAAGTGTTTTTGGACCGACGAGATTGTTCGATAATCTCGTAAATCTTATGTGTTCAGAATTTCGGATGATCACCTCGTTAAAAAGGTGAGTTTATATAGGCTCAATTTACAAATAATCAACATAAATCAACATAAATGCATAATCAATTAAATTAATAATATAAATCAATCCGTAAATAAATAGGGAGGATTTTTAGCATTCGGCTTTTATTTATTAATTGATTCGTTGACATCTTCTTTATATATTCATTTGTTGATTGCATTCTGAAATCTTCTTGGAAACAAAGGTTGATTTGCATTGGACCATTTGCTGATGAGTTATGAACCATATTTTTTAGACTGCATCATTCAGATGATACAAGCTCGCAATGTCTTGATAAAATAAAAGTTGGATCACTAGCTGGTCTAAGGACATTTCTAGCTAATCCGGAATAACATGGAATGGTAGAAGTGGATCGAGATTCACCACTCAATACTACCGAAGACATTATGATAAGAACAACACTCTGTTTATGGTAACATTCTCGACATAAAACAACAACAGAAATAAGAGATAATCTCTTAACAAAACATTTTCTATTTTATTCAATGATTTTGATTTTACAATGGAAGAAGAGGTGAGCTTATATAGGCTCAATTTATAAATAATTAAATAAATCAACATAAATGCAGAATCAATCAAATTAATAACATAAATCAATCAGTAAATAAATAAGGAGAATTTTTAGCAACCAACATTTATTTATTGATTGAATCATTGTTAGACATCTTTTTGATATATCCATTTGTTGATTGTTTTATGAAAACTTCTTTAAAACAAAGGTTAATATGCATTGGAGATTTGCTCATGAGTCATGAAACCATATTTTTGATACTGCACAATTCTCTCATTCTTCAAAAGATTTTGTCCTCAAAACCAAAACCATTTTTTTGTTGAAAATTTTATAGAAACTAAAGAAAATGTTTTTATTTTTTAAAAATACTTGTTTTGAAGTTTTGTGGAAAGTAAGGAAAAGCGTTTCTGTTAAATCTTTTTTTTTAAACGAGCAAAAACAATACATGAGAATGAAAACAACTTTTTTATATAAATTTTTGTATAATAGAAGAAACAAATAAAAACTTTAAGGAAAACAAAAGGAACTTCCTTTTGATTTTTTGTTTTAAATAGATTTTTAAGTTTTATAAAAAGAATAAATAACAAAAACAAAGAAAATAACTTTTTATGTTAAAAAGAAAAACGAGACAAAAAGAAAACATAGGACCTTCGGCTCTGATACCAGATTATACAAGCTCTTATACCAGATGACACAAGCTCGCAAGACCTTGATAAAATAAAAGTTGGGTCACTAGCTAGACTAAAAACCTCTTTAGCTAATACGGGATAACGTGAATGGAAGAACTGAATCGAGATTCGCCACTAAAGGCTGCGGAAGGCCTTGTGATAAAAACAATACTCTGTTTATGGAGATATTTCTCGACATAAAACAAGAGCAAAAATAAGAGACGGTCTCTTAACAAAATAATTTTTATTTCATTCAACGGTTTTGATATTACAGTGGAAGAAGAGGTGAACTTATATATGCTCAATTTACAAATAATCAAATAAATCAACATAAATGCAGAATCAATCAAATTAATAACATAAATCAATCAGTAAATAAATAAGGAAAATTTTTAGCAATCAACCTTTATTTATTGATTGATTCGTTGTATCTAGACATCTTCTTGATATATCCATTTGTTGATTGTCTTATAAAATCTTATTTGAAACAAAGTTTGATTTGCATTGGACCATTTGCTGATGAGTCATGAACCACTTTTAAGACTGCATCATTTTCTCCTTCTTCAAAAGGTTTTGTCCTCAAAACTAAAACCATTTTTTTGTTGTAATTTTTATAGAAAATAAAGAAAATGTTTTTTTGGAAGTTTTGTGGAAAATGAAAAAAATAGTTTCTGTTAAATCTTTTTTTTTTAATGAGCAAAAACAATACATGAGAATGAAAACAACTTTTTATATAAATTTTTATTTAATGGAAGAAACAAATAAAACCTTTAAGGAAAACAAAAGGAACTTCTTTTTGATTTTTTGTTTTAAATAAATTTTTAAGTTTTATGAAAAGAATAAAGAACAAAAACAAAGAAAATAAACTTTTATGTTTTAAAAAAATGAGACAAAAAGAAAAATAAACAAAAAAGAATACATAGAACCTTCGGCTCTAATACCAGATGATACAAGCTCGCAAGACCTTGATAAAATAAAAGTTGGATCACTAGCTGGCCTTCTCTAGCTAATTCGGGATAGCGTGGATGGTAGAAGTGGATCGAGGTTCGCCCCTCAAGGCTGAGGAAGACCTTGTGATAAAAGCAATACTCTGTTTCTGGAGATATTTTCGACATAAAACAACAGTAGAAATTATAGACAATCTCTTAACAAAACATTTTCTATTTCATTCAACGGTTTTGATTTTACAATGTAAGAAGAAGTGAGCTTATATAGGCTCAATTTACAAATAATCAAATAAATCAACATAAATGCAGAATCGATCAAATTAATAACATAAATCAATCAGTAAATAAATAAGAATTTTGAGCAACTAGCATTTATATATTGATTGATTCGTTGTATCTAGATATTTTTTTTGATATATTCATTTGTTGATTGTTTTATGAAATCTACTTTGAAACAAATGTTTATTTGCATTTGACCATTTGCTGATGAGTCATGAACCATATTTTTAAGACTGCATCATTTTCTCCTTCTTCAAAAGGTTTTGTCCTCAAAACCAAAACCATTTTTTTGTTGAAAATTTTATAGAAAATAAAGAAAATGTTTTTTATTTTATTTTTACAATATTTTCTTTTTAAGTTTTGTGGAAAATAAAGACAAACGTTTTTGTTTAAAAACAAATTTTAAACGAGCAAAAATAATATATAAGAATGAAAACAATTTTTTTTATATATAAATTTTTATTTATTGGAAGAAACAAATAAAAACTTTAAGGAAAACAAAAGGAACTTCTTTTTTATTTGTTTTAAATAAATTTTTAAGTTTTATGAAAAGAATAAATAACAAAAACAAAGAAAATAACTTTTTATGTTTAAAAAAAACGAGACAAAAAGAACAATCAACAGAAAAGAAAGCATAGAACCTTCGGGTCTGATACCAGATGATACAAGCTCTGATATCTGATGATACAAAAGCTCGCAAGGCTTTGATAAAATAAAAGTTGGATCCCTAGCTGGTCTAAGGACCTCTCTAGCTAATCCGGGATATCGTGGATGGTAGAAGTGGATCGAGGTTCGCCACTCAAGGTTGTGGAAGGCCTTGTGATAAGAACAATATTATGTTTATGGAGACATTCTCGACATAAAAAGGAGCAAAAATAAGAGACAATTTCTTAACAAAACATATTCTATTTCATTCAACGGATTTGATTTTACAATGGAAGAAGAGGTGAGCTTATATAGGCTCAATTTATAAATAATCAAATAAATCAACATAGATGCATAATCAATCAAATTAATAACATAAATCAATCAGTAAATAATTAAAGAGGATTTTTAGCAATCAGCCTTTATTTATTAATTGATTCGATGTATCTAGACATCTTCTTAGTATATCCATTTGTTAATTGTCTTATGAAATCTTCTTTGAAATAAAGGTTGATTTGCATTGGACCATTTGCTGATGAGTCATGAACCATATTTTTTAGACTGCATCACCTTAGCAAGGAAAACCACATGGGAAAAGACCTTGCCAAGGGGAAAAGAGTGTGATCACGATGATCTTTATCGATCATTTGATGAAATGTTCATCGTGGGTCCTAAGTCATTTTCGTTGCTAGAACCCATGTGATGTGATGTTTCTAGCCGAGCCAAGTTGGCTCGCGGACTGAAATGTGAACGATTCTGCGGGCCATACTTGATACTTGGCTTGCGGATTGAAGTGTGAGCAATCTCGCGGGCCATGCTTGTGCCTTGGCCTACAGATGGTGAAGAAAGACTTTGCTCGCCTAATGACAGAGAGTGAGTTCTCTGTGGGCCAGTCTTGGAGACTTGGCTCGTCTAGTGAAGGAGAGACTTGGCTCGCGGACCACATAAAAGACTTGGCTCGCCTGGTGAATGGGAGTCTTGTCCCGCAGACCACAGAGGAGATGAAGAATAAGATGACAGTTCAACAATTCAACATCAGAAGTCCAAGCCTGAATGAAGAAGATGATTTATTTGGATTGAAGTGAGGATTTAGGATAAGCAAGTCACGTGAATCAGCTGTCACATGAGCTTGAAATCAAGTCATTTACCCTCATGAGAAAGAAGTTAAACCCATATAATTAAAGAGATGTCAAAAAGCCCATTAGAGATAACGGCCCATTCGATCGAGCACAACCGGTCTATTCGATCGACAGGCCTAATATTCACAAGAAATTTTAAGAACAACATCATATAAGGACCATTGCCTTTGAAGAGATATAAGGATTTGTTGTAAATAATCACAAGAGATTTAGGAGATACTCCAGACGCGTTTTAAGATATATTTGATCGAATAAACTTATATTATTCGATCAAATGAGAAGTGATAAGTACAAACTTTTGGATCCTTATCCAAATCTTCCTCCTATTTCATCTCAACTTCCTGGACGACTCTCTGCATTATAAATACGGAGGCCTCATAGCCAAAGAACAACACGAAATTCACAAGCTCACTTGCTTTCAGGCTAAATAGTTTTCATTTCCTTTTCATTGTTTTCTCTTCTTTTATTCTACTTTGATATTGTTGTCAAGGGAGAAGTTTGTAATCTGTCTCTGCCAATTCAGAGAAGCCTTTCTGAACCCTTTACTGATTTATATGATTGCAATTTTCATTGTCATTATGTTTATCATAAGCATGTTTGATTGCAATTCAGAGTAGTCTCATCATGGTTAAGTAGTGTAATGACTAGTTAAGGCTTACTTTTATATCATATTTAATCTATATCATATGATAAAATTGCTACTAATACACCATTTAGAGTAAGAGATCCATAACTTAATAGTGAAAGCTTTACTATTAATAGTTAAAGTAGAAAATTGATTTCTTATACTTAATGACTAGGTTGGTTGATTGAGCAGGCCAAAGCTTCGCCTTTCGATACAAAAAGAGTTAACTAGGATGTCAATTGAACTAGACTGGTTAAGTCTGACAATAAGGATAATCAAACTTTAGTGATTCAACTATATAACCTTACTAGAATATTTACATAGTTACTATCCTGAATAATTCGAACCATGAGTCCATGATGCATTTCCTTACCTCCTAACGCTATTAATTGTTTACACTCACAATTTTTTGTTTTAGTATTTGCAGGCATTTATCGATTGAATGCACTTCATGTGTTCGACCGAAAAGCGCATCAATCGATTGATCAGTTCATATTGTCGATCGATCAAAAACAAAAAATCTCTTATTTGTTGCTTAGCTCGAGTGAACTCGGACGTGTTACTACGTACATTATGCTCCATGTGGATTCGATCCTAAAGTACTACTGCGAGACCTGTGCGCATGCAGGAAATTTTTTGGGTGAAAACTAAATCCCCGTCAAGGGTCATTACACCCGTATTCACCTCAAACCAAACATCAGCCTCCTTTAAAGCTCTATGTAGAATCGATGCTAGAGTCCAAGATATGCGCTCGAAGATGAACTCATTCCTTGCCTTCCAAAGATGCGAAAGGTCCCATGGGAAAGAGCGTTTAACTATGTCATTTGTGTCGTCATTTGTACCCACTTTCATCAAGTGGAACATGTTAAGAAAAACAAAGTTTGGAGAGAAACCCATCGATGGTAAAGGAAGTCCCAAAAATCTTTCAAGTCTTTCTAGCTTTGGCGCACCTAAACAATACATGGCAAATTGATTCAGGGGTCAATGAACAAACATAACACAAAAAATTCACTTCTATACCTCTTGAAACTAACTTCTCGAACACTGCTAGTGCACCCGCCGAAACCTTCTATAGAAAGTGTCAAATTTTAGGTGAAGTTTTTTGTTTTCCAAAACTTAGACCATAGTGATTTTTTTCCAAAAAGGAGTATGCCTTACTTTTTTATGCATATTTTGTGTTAAATATTTAAAAATATAAAAATGTTAACAATAAAAAATTGACCAAGTTTTGTAATATATAGCGGTTATGCCTATCTTCACTGTGTTTTGGTATTTCATATGTCTTGGTATTTTTTTAAGTATTTAATTATTTATGTATCATGATGATATAGGATGATAATGGTAAGAAAGAAGTACAAAATCGAAAAAGATGGTTCAGAAAAGNCCCATACTTCAGTTAAAAAAAAAAAAAAACGAAAAAAAGGGTTAAAAAAAAAAAAATTTTAAAAAAAAAAAAAAAAAAAAGAAAAGAAAAATATATAGGAATGACGTGGGATTTGTAAAACAACTTTTTTAGTGCAAGTAATTAATTTCTTTTGACCACTGAAAATTAACAGCTGAAGTACTCTGAAACATCTGCATTCAACGCTCAAAAGTTGATTGTTTCTTTTTCCCGATTTTCTCACTCTCAAAAACATAACATTCCAATTTGTTTTCATTCAATATATATATTTATCCACAATAAAACAAGTATATACATATTCTCATCGGCAGCAATTTTTGAAAAAGCACTATTTTCCTTTTGAATATTGGAACAAGACGCCACTAAAGAGATAAATGTTCGACGACTAATCCTTTCTACTAACTAAAAAAGTGGCCAATAGTTTTTGTTATTTGAATAAACTAAACCAGAACTAATTTTCTTGGGTTAGTTGAGGTAGTTTTGGTTTGGTTATGATTAAATATTAGCTTATGAAGATTTTTTATAGCTTAATTTTCAGTTTAGTTTCCATTTTATATTTGTTGACAAAAATGGACAAGCTAAATAGTAAATGTTATAGCATTATTAAATTTTAGTTTCCGTTTATTATAATGTAATTTGACAGCACTAAATATGCATAATATTACAATTAAAATAATGTTTAACACAAAAAGGAATAAACTAGAGAGAGAGAATTTTTTTTTTGTTCTTGCAAAGATTTTTAACTTTGAGAGCCTCTGAGAAACCAAAGCTTCACTCTGATTCGCAGAGCGAATCCAAGAGACGACACACACAGAGAGAAACGCGAAGAACAGAAACTGCTTCAAAAGCTCTTTTTAAAAAATTTTGATTTAATTTTTAATTTCTCTAATCCAATCTCGTAAGTTTCTTTCTTCTTCAAATCTCCAATTCTTATGTTTGTTGTGATTTTAATAATCTTGATTAAAAAAGAATCCGTTTGTAGGAATCATGAACAGATCGGGATCGAAGATTTCTCCGGTTTGATTTTTTCCCCTTTTTTGTGCAATTGGGTATCGGAATCTGGAGATCTGGATCTGTTCTTGATGATTGATTTGATTAGGTTATTAATCGAATCTACAATCTGAATCCATTTCGAATGGTTAGATTGATCTGACATCAGGAATTGTGGAGATATGTTGGAAGATCGATCATTAGATTCGTGTTTGATTTCAAGGGTTTTCTCAAGCTCTCGTCTTTCTGAATCCAATTGGTCTAAGTCTTACATGTATCCAGGGGATGAGAATCATAATGGCAAAAGAGCTTTGGAGGTTGTTGGTGAGATTAGGCAGACCAAATCTCTCAAGTTGATGGGTTTTTCCATTTTGTACGATGATACCGATTCTTCTGACTATTCCTTGAGTGGGGAAGAGGCTGCAAACGGTGACGCCTCCTCCAGTCAGGAGCAAGAACGGTCTGATTCTAACAACAGTGCTGGCGATTCTTCGGATTCTCATTCTCTTATCAATGACCTCGGTCGGGACAACTCGATTGACTGCTTGATCCGCTGTTCGAGGTCCGATTACGGCTCTGTTGCTTCCTTGAATCGGAATTTCCGTTCTTTGGTTAAGACTGGAGATATATATAAACTAAGGCGGCAGAACGGGTTTGTCGAACATTGGGTGTATTTTTCTTGCCAGCTATTGGAATGGGTTGCATTCGATCCTGTTGACAGAAAGTGGATGCAGTTGCCAACCATGCCTTCAAGTGTTACCTTCATGTGTGCAGATAAGGAGTCTTTAGCCGTTGGGACGGATCTGCTTGTCTTAGGAAAAGATGATTTTTCTTCTCATGTAATATACAGATACAGTCTTCTGACAAATTCTTGGTCTTCTGGTATGAAGATGAACTCTCCGAGGTGTTTGTTCGGATCCGCTAGTTTTGGAGAGATTGCTATCTTCGCTGGTGGCTGCGATTCTCAGGGAAATATTCTTGATTTCGCAGAAATGTACAACTCTGAGCTTCAAACTTGGGTTACTCTTCCGAAGATGAACAAACCGAGGAAGATGTGCTCCGGGGTGTTTATGGACAGGAAGTTCTATGTAATTGGGGGAATCGGTGGTGCTGAATCTAAAGTCTTGACCTGCGGCGAGGAATATGATTTAGAGACCAAGAAATGGACTCAAATCCCTGACTTGTCGCCTCCAAGAAGCCGTGCTGATCAAGCTGACATGTCACGAGCAGCGGAAGCACCGCCTCTGGTTGCGGTTGTGAATAACCAATTGTACGCTGCTGATCACGCTGATATGGAAGTGAGGAAGTATGATAAGGTGAATAAGAAATGGTTAACCGTTGGAAGGTTGCCTGAAAGAGCAGGCTCGGTTAACGGATGGGGGCTTGCTTTTAGAGCTTGCGGGGAGAGGTTAATTGTTATAGGTGGACCAAAGTATTCAGGAGGTGGGTTTATAGAGCTGAACTCTTGGATACCAGGCGACGGGGGTCCACCACAATGGACATTGCTTGATCGGAAACATTCTCCTAATTTCGTATACAATTGCGCGGTGATGGGTTGCTGAAACAAACACATGTTATAAAACTCTCCATTTGAAGACCCTTGATGGGTTTTATCTCACAAGTCAGAAAGACTCCATTGATGGTTCCAAGGTCCAACCTTTATGCTTCTTCTTCTTCCTTATTTACTTCTTCTTACAAATTTTTCAATTTGAATACAATCATCTCTGTATTGTTAGAGACCAGACAGAAAAACAGAAGACAAAAAAAAAAGAACTGAAACAGGTTACAATAAGTTGGTTAAAATTTTATTAGAGTTTGCCAGATCTGGTTAACATTGTTGTATGTGTTTTAATATGTATTGTTCTCTAATAATCTGCTTTTGATTATGTTTGCAGCCATCACTGCTCATAGTTTTTGCTTTTGAGAATTTTCCTTTATTTTTGTTTTGCTTTAGCTTTAGTGATCCGTTATTTTACAGGTCTATTCGTTAGATTCACTTTACAACGTTGGTTTGAAGTGCTTGTCATTTTTGTGACGACAAAAAAAAAAGTCTCACTTTTGTATTTTTGTTGGGGTAAGGAGGGGCAAATGTTATGTCTTTGTGGACGTGTCCTTTAAGATATCTCAATATGTTGCTTGCAAGTTACAGGTTTTGTTAAGAATGTTTCTGGACTCTTCGTTTGGGTCCTTCAGCTTATAGGCGCTTTAGATTTAATTATACATTGGCAACCCAAGTAAAAAAACTTAACTCTTTCCCGTTTCTCTGCCTAATTTTCCAAGCTTGTTTGCTTTCCCATTTGCTTCCTTTTCAGTGAATTTGAACTCAGTGAAAGCATTCCTTGATGCCAACTTAGGATGCGACCGATAAATGCTTCCATTTATGAATCATTGGTAATTCGTACAACGATGGAATAAGTTGAATAGTTCTTTTTACCGGTTGATAAATAGCACCAAAGTTTGTTAAATAAAATGAGTTTATTTGTCTTTATATAGGGGTGGGCATTTCGGTTTAATTCGGGTTCGGTTTAGTTCGGATTCGGTTCAGTTCGGGTTATTCGGTTCTAATAAAACATCAACCAAACTCAAATTGAAAGTAGTTCAGTTTGATTCGGTTCATTTCGGTTTTGGTTTAATTCGGTTCGGTTCATTTCGGGTTGGTTTTAGTTCATTTTTTAAAAGCATTCCATGTAACTTGAAATTAAACTCCTAAATCATAGTAAAAATAAACAATAAAAATTATTTAAAATAAGAATTCAGACTAAACACAAAAATCATCAAAAAAAATATTAAAAAAATCAAATGTATAAGTTATTCTACATAGAGAAAAGAGAAGAAGCAAATAATATGTATTAGGTTATTAACCTTTACTAATTATATTAAAGAATTAAGAAAAACCTAAATGTGATTAATTGTACTATTGTAGATTTAGTAATCTAGTATTGTATGTCAAAATTCAAAAGAAATGAAAAATTAAACTTCATTAAATCTACTTTTTCTCTTGTTGGCAACATTCACTAAATCTAACCAAAGAATATGTGTATAATTGTGTGAATATATATATATATATATAATAAAAACACATCGGTTTATCGGTAACCGAACTGTTCGGATTGAAAAAATACTGAACTGAACGGTTTGCTTAAGAACTTCGGTTTGGTTCGGTTCAGTTTAATTTTGGTTGGTTCGGTTCGGTTCGGTTAATTTGTCCACTCCTATCTTTATAAAGTTGTCAAAGAATTATAATGACAATATATTTTTTTATATGTTTTACACAATTAATATTCTGCATAAGAAGTAAAATTCACTTGTGTGTTGCCGGTTTAATTTCATCTGTATTTTAATCAAATTACTTTAGATGAAAAAAAGGAAGTCAAATCACTCTGTTAAATTTATTCTATGTGATATATCAGTAATATGTTTATATTTTGAAATTTATTATGTTTAAATGTATGAGCTCTACACTATACTTATGGTTTTATTCTCGCTTCACTCCATCTTCTTTTGTACCGTTCATTTTACAATGCTAAGTAAAATATATAAATAGTATATTATAATTAAATACTGTATAGCCATGATATTTAGCAAACTTAAAAAGAATTTAAATTTGTTTCCTTATTAATTTGTTTTTTTTTTTGTCAACTGAAATATTTTATAAAAGTATTTGGGTTACAAACAGTTTATAAATGGGCTTGGCCCAATTACACAAATGATAAGGTTTGAAGAAAGTTTTAAGCCACGTGTCTTCGATGTCTTCGACCTCGTGAATTCCGTCATCTTCCAGCGTCTTCCAGAGATCTGCACGTTCTTATTTCTTCTTCAGCCCTTAGCCACCATTGCAACACCAAAACTACACCTCTTGTTTGATCACCATTTTGATCTTTAACAATTCATTCAATTTGAGACTGAGTTGATTTGAATCAATGGATTCTTCACCAAAATCGAAACAAACCTACTAAAACTTAAAATAGTGATCTTAGAGATATAATGAGCCATCAGTAAAGACTCGAACGTTCAACGCATGTGAAAAGAGATTAAAATCTCCTAGCGAAAGGGAACTTTCGTATTTTCTATCTCCAAAAATCTACTGGTTTAAGGAAGATCAGATTGAAAAGATAAATAAAGTCGAGATGAAACTTTCCCAAAAATCTATTGAGGAAATTTGTAAAACACAAAAGGTTAAAACAAAACCGGAACAAGCCGGAGTTCAAAATCGATCTAAGTCGGAGAATAAACCAGAGATAAAAGCCGATGAATCGGACTAAGCACAAAAACAAAAGAAAGAAAACAAAAGGAAAACTATAATACAGGACTTGGAGCCGGCAAAATGCCAGATTCCGGCAAAACGCCAGACTCTAGCCAAAGAAAACCCAGATCTGAAGCTGGAAGTTTTAGAGAGAAGCTAGAGAGAGAAGGGTCAAACTAATAAATTTTTTTAATTAATCTGTTCAAACAAGTATAAGCGTGTAAAGATAGAGGGACAAAGAGACGACATAGAGATAAAAAGAACTGATTTACTTTTGCAGAGCAAGTAGAACGCGTCGATTCTTGAGAATTTGTAACTAATTTATGTGTGTGTGTTTAGCTTAATATGTAGCAAATTTTTTTGGTAAATGAGTAGCATTTATCTTCTTTTTGACGAGGTTTATTTAGAAACTTTCTTGCTCTTCCTACAAAGAGGTCATCTAAAAGAAATGAACTAATTGTGTTAAAAGATTTTTTGTTGAATTTGATTTCCAACAGTATTTGTCAGTGGAGAAATCATAATACTAAAGTCGGCAATTGTGGTATTTCGCATAGTTATTGTTGGTTGAACTGTTTAGTATTCTTTTTCTGTATGCGACTTCGTGTTTGTGTTGATTTTGATTCTATCTTTACTGGTTTTGGTTGTTGCAGATACATGACTAATGACTTCATCCTCTTGATATTCGTTCTGGGTATGTATAAATTTCTTGTTTATTGAGGAATCTAGGTTTTGATTAAGACCCCTCTTGAGTTGCCTTTTAACACTTTTGTGGACTTTAGGTCTTGCACTTATCACATGACCTTTGGCAATTCTTGGTGTTGGTCTTACTGCCTTAAGCTTAGCTTTCCTCAACGAAAAGTATTTTCCTGTGATTTTTCGTTTGTTTCTACTCTATATCGTTGCTTAGCAATGCATTGGTAATTATGAACATATTATTACAACACTCAAATTTTATGAACAAACACCATAGCTCCATAACCTTCTGAATCTAAACTCACATCCATGTGAACTTGTGAAGGGCTAATCACTAATATTTCTTTTTAAAATCCCCCTTCAATAAGCTTTTGAACTGTTTTTAGTAGATAACGTTTTTTTTTTCTCATTACTGGGTCACACCTGGCGGCCGATTAGCTAAATTCCTACATAATGTAATCAGTGAGATTTGATTTCGGGTGTGATGATGACTAGTCTCAGTGGACTTACGTCATGTATTAGACTAAGATCACTTCACTAGTAGATAACATATTTGAATCTGAAAAACTTCAAAAAACATCAATATTATTTTCTTTAGCTATGTCTTGACTAAACAAAAACAGGGGATTACTTAATTAACAGGTCCCCAAATGGATTACAAAACAGTTCTCTTGATTTCTAGACTTATTAACGAGGCGAGAATATTTAGCAGCCTCGCTGCGCGAAACTCCGTGGATGTTGTCGTTAAGTTCGTTGAGTTGTTACCAACACACAGAGAGAAGATTGCATCGGAATAATAATAGTATGTATTGGTTAATTAAGAGTATGTATGTATTAGACACAATCAGATATTCGTGTATAAACTAATTAATGACTTCTTTTTCCATAAATAAAAGCATCTTTTTGTTATATAATCCATTACAATATTATATAAATGTTAGTTGAGATTTTATTTTATATTTTAGGCCACAATACAAAATTTTTGTAATAAATTTCAAAACCTACAAAAATCCTTATTTATTTAACATTTAACCCAAGGCAAAGAAAAGATATGGAGAAGAAATTGAAAAAAGACAAAAGGTTTTGGCAAATTATGACAAAAAAATTTCCACTGTTGGGCTTTGAATCCGGAATCTCTTTTGAAGTTGCCTTCATGAAGATTAACAAGTGCTACAACAGATCTTTTTGTTGAGTGATTCATTATAATTTTATATAAAGATATATGTGATTGTATTTTTGGCAAATTATGACAAAAAGTTTCCACTGTCGGGTTTCAATCCCGGAGTCTCTTTTGAGGTTGCCCTCATGATGATACTTTAACAAGTGCTACAGCGGATTCCGTTGCGAGGTTTCGAACGTGGAATCTCTTTTAAGGTTGCCCTCAAGATGATTCTTTAAGCAGTACTACATCGGATCTTTTGGTTGTGTAATTCATCATTATTTTTATAAAGTAATATTCCGTATTACAAATTTAAATACTTGATTTCTTCTCTCGGAGTCTCCTCATCGGACTCGGACTCCGACCAACCTCCTTCTTCGTTTCTCTCGCTTACTACTAAGCCGTGGCCTTGTCCTCCTTCATCCTCTTCACGCGACATCGCTCTACTGCAAAAGGGCAAAAGCATCACCACCAAATCGAGATTCAATATGTTGCAAATAAAAAACGAATCTACTCTAAATTGGGATTGACAAATGAATGAATCTACACAATATTGAAAAGAACATACCAGATTTTGCCTTCAGTAGTTCTTGGTAATGCGAGAAATCCGTTGATTCAAACTCAAACTATAAGAATTTGGAATTTGAGAATGTAAAAAGTGAGAAAGTGACAAAGTGAAGAGTCTCAAAGTGAATCGTCGGGAATGAATTTTAGGTTTACAGCGGTTTAGAGAAGAGTTGGATCGGGTGGTCTTTTTAATCCGAATGGGTCGGGTAATGAGTCGGATTTTCATAGGGTTGGGTCATAATACTAGTTTGGGTCCAAGTTTTTATGTTGAGGGCATTTGTGATTTTTGAACCAAACTTAAGGGTACTAGAGCCAAATTCAAATTCAGTCTGTTCCTTTTTGGTTCACACAAATCCAGCAAACGTTGGAGTTTAATCGCACAACCTAGTCCACTGTGGTTTGTTGTTTTGTTCCATGCCGCATCCGATGTAACTTGAAGTGAATTTGTTGCAGTCTAGCGAGAGGGGAGGGTTGAGTCGACTCGTGTGGTGGCGCTGTAAAACGTGTCTCTAACTATATGAAATTCCGTTATGTCAATATGTACCCTTTTAATTCACATAAATCCAGCAAATATTGGGGTGGGGGGGGTTCAAATGTAAGTTTAGAAGAGAATAGAGACTTGCAACATTGAAATAAGAATAAAAACTACTTCCAGCTTGTGTTGCCACCGTTTAATGGTTTTTTTGCTCATATGAAACTTACGAAACAGAGCTAAAGCGCAGTTTCTTAAAAAATATGCTAAGTCAGATGTTCATAGGGTTCGTAGATGGTTATAAATAAGATCTCCTGAGATGATTTCGGAACAATGTTCGCAATCCAAACTTTCAAGCATTGTACATTTTTTTTACCAATTTATAACTTATAAGATCTTGGCTCTTTGGATCTCTCTCTAAAATAGATACGAGCTGCATGGGCGGAGGTAGTGAAGATTTACAAGGGTCATTTGACCATGATGATATTTTATAAATTAGTTGAATTTCTAAGTAAATAATTTTTTACCCTAATCCAATGAGATAATTGACCCATATAATTTTTTTTACAATAAGATAACTGACCCATGTAAAAGTTTAAGGTATACTAATGCTTATACATAGTATTAAGCCCAGCAAATTTTCTTTTAAGTAAATATAAAATATCTAATTAATATCGACCATGATTTGTAACCTAATGGTTGTGCTAGTGTCGTTACTGTGTCACTACGTGAGTTCGAGCTCAGTGTAATGCTGAATTATTATACTGTTGACAAAAAAAAAGCTTAATAACGGTTTAGTTTGTTTTTTTTATTCGTTTTCTTAGCTTCTTTTTTAGTTTATGATTTTTTTGTTTTTAAAAAATTATGACCATGGTAGATAGATTTTCTGGCTCCGCCGCTGACGAGATGTGTTTGTTGTTTTCTTTTGGTTTTCTCTCTTATTGTATGGTACTAAGCTCTTTAAAGCAAAACAATTTGTTTCTTGGATACATGAAAATATTTTGTTTTTTATTTGGGTAGGGGTATGAATCCATTGCCGGGCTTTGAATCCGGAATTTAGCCTAAAACGTTTTCAGGAGAAATTAATCAGTACTATGATCTTTTAGTTATCTAAGTTATCTAATCTATAAAAATAATATATATGGAAAACTATATGAATTTAGCCTTATCTATCGTATGTTAGTCTCTAACAATCCTTGCTCTTTTAAACTTGTTTTTGTGGGTTACACAAAGTGGCTTCTATATACAAAAATTTAATTTTTCTCCCCTTTGGTGAAGACACATCATCAAACACATGACATCCCTATCATTCATATGATTAATTTTAATAATTAATTAATAAAAACTTAATTTATGCATTAACTATATATAATACTAACTAATATTTGATGATTAAAGAAATTTGAAAAGTCATTACACATATTATAATTATAAGAATGAAACTTATATAATTATAGTTTCATGAAATAATGATAATAGTCATAACAATTCTTTTAAACTAATATATTGCATATTTTAATTGAAATAAATCCATTGATATTTTTCAAAATAAATATTGGCTGTTTATTAGGTAAAACTTTATTATAAACATTAAGTATATATGATACCAATGCCCGATGGTTAAAGGAATTTGAAAAGTTATTACTCATATCATAGATCATAAAAATAAAAACACACACCATTAAGAATTAATGAAATAATAATAGAGGTAATAATTAGTCTAGCCTAATATTGCATACTTTATTTATGTTAAATTAATTTATAAAACTTCAAGATATCAAATAAGTTTCAATAATTAAAAATCTAACTATTTCAGCGATGCATGATCAACAACTCCTCTGATATGTGCATTAGAAACAAAGCAAAAATATTACTATTGTTAATACTCCTGTTAAATGAAACGAAGTGAGAAGAGAATTTTTTGCAAAGCTTAGAGTATAAATGTAACCAAAATAAATGAAAGAGGACTAGAGAGGCAATAAGTCTCTTGAAATCTCACACGACATGTATTCGAAACGAAAAAAATTAAATGTAGAAAATGCAAAATTTAATCTTAAAAATATGTACAAATATTAAAATGGTTAGCAACTATTTCACCTTTTCATGGTAGTAAAAAAATGAAACAATCATTTGAATTTATAAATAGATATTAGACTCCATCTTTATAGATACAAATAATAAATTATTAACTTAACAAAAAATTCATATCATAAATATAACAATTAAAATAAACCTAAAGAATCGTGATCACACACTAAAATAGTGATTAAGGACCTGACTGGTTTAACCGATGTGGGTGCAGTTGCGGTTGCGGGAGTTTGCGGGTATGAGTGGTTGCGGTTTTGAGCGTTATTAAGCAATTTGTACGATTAGTGTAGCGATTAAAAATTGGTGAATTTGCGGCATATTTCTGACTGGTTACCGGCGGACATAATAACGGTTGAGTATATATTAACAACATAAAAATATATATATAATTGTATTTTTTCAAAATAATTCTAATTAATAAGTATTTTAATATAATAAAAATAGAAATCTATAGTTTAATATTGATATAGCGATTAAAAATTGGTGAATTTGTGGGATATGTGTGATAAACATTTTAAGAATATAATTATTTAATACATAATACCTGCATTTTTAAAAATATTGATATAGCGATTTATGATATAAGTATAAATATTAAAAAATATAACTACTGTGTATTAAATATAATTTGTAATAAATAAAAATATATATATATATATAATTATTTAAAATATCCTTTTTGAAAAATACTTATATATATTAAAACCATAAAAGTAAATCAAATTAATAAAATATTATTGTAAATCATGAAATACACTAATGAAATACTTCAAACATGTTTTGATATTTTTATTTATAAATAATTTATGTATATATAAATTACAATTATAAATACATTTTAGTTTAATTAAAGTTTTAGCCAAATATGTAAGAATATGATTATTTAATACATGATATTTGTATCTTGTTTTTAGAATCTTAAAATTTTTATTTTTATATATTTATCTCAATATTGAAAGGTAAATTAAAACAAAAAAAATGAGTCACCCGCAACCCTAAACGCTTGAAGGAATGAGCTTTTGGTTTTGAGGAATTTTGAGCGGTTAAAAACTGTAGAAAACGATTTTATTGATTGTTGTCTAACGCCAACAACCGCTACTACCCATAGTGTTTGTATTTGCGAGTGATAGCGGGTAAACCATTTATCACCTAAAGATATTGGAACATTTGTGGAACATTGTTAAAAAAAAACCAAAAAGCTTTCCGCTGCCGGGCTTCGAACCCAAAAACATTTTTAAGATTTCCCTCAATTTTATCCGGAATGCTACAGCGGATCTTTTGGTTATTAATCCATTATTAATTGGGGCTTAATCACATATACCCAAAAAAATTTACCCTTAATCACATATACCCAAAAAATTTTCCTTCTTTTTATACCCAAGTTAAAAGTCTATATTACCCTTTATATTCTTCTCCTTCCTCATACTTAATCCACCACCACCGTCTAATTTGGAGAACCAGAAATCGCCGGAGTCTCCATCGGCTTTGAAAACGAAGATTTATTGTAATTTTATATATCATTTTTTTTAGAATTTCTTTAGAATTTTTTTATAAAAAATTTAGAATAGCT
>OVAP01001492.1:0-23675 GCA_900406295.1 Aurinia saxatilis | reverse complement strand
ACTCGTTTCCGTCGCAATTTTCCGTCGCAATCTCTCTGTTTTCTTGTAGTGATGTATCAACCGGTATGGACGAACATCTGGCCAGTTAATCAATTTTACGAAATCATCCGTGACTTTTGGCTCAAATGTTAAGGATCGGGCTAAAAATGCTTTAAAACAGACACTAGGCATACACAATGAAGGGGGGTTGGGCATCTACCTAGGATTACCCAAATGTTTTAGCGGCTCCAAGCAAAAATTACTAGGTTAGATTCGGGACAGGCTTACGAATAGATTAAGTGGTTGGTATGCAAAGACGTTGTCACAAGAGGGAAAAGAGATTTTAATCAAATTTGTGGCCTTAGCTATGCCGATACATGTCATGTCCTGTTTCAAGATGACTAAAGATCTTTGCCAAAAAGATGACGAGGGCCATAGCGGATTTCTGGTGGAACAGTTTGGAACATCGTCAAAAAATCCATTGGGTCAGTTGGGAACGGTTATGCTTAGACAAGAAGAATGGCGGTATTGGTTTTCAGGACCTCGTACGCTTCAATCAAGCTCTTCTAGCTAGGCAAGTTTGGTGTTTTTATCAACACCCGGAGAGTCTGTTTGCTCGATTCTTTAAAAGTCGTTACTATGGTACCTCATATGTCCTTAACGCTTCTTTAGGAGCTTGACCTTCATATGCCTAGCGTAGTATGCTCTTTGGCCGTGAATTATTGGAGAAGGGCTTACATAAAGTGATTGGTTCTGGTGCTGATGCTAGAGTATGGTCTGAGAATTGGCTCATGGATAAACATCCTCGACCACCGATGCCTACGTCTAACTTCCTCAACTTCACATTACGCGTCTTAGATATCATCCAACCAGAAACAGGTCAGTGGTGCGGTGATTGTCTTACTAACCTCTTCACAGAGGAGGATCGGCTAAGGATTCTTCAGACAAACATTCATCCTCGTAAAAATGATCGCTTCTTCTGGGCATTCAACAAGTCTGGTGCCTACTCTGTCAAATTGGGCTACTGGTTCAGTGGACAAGTTTTCAAAACAGAGCTACTTCGGAAGTAGAAGCTCAACCANCAAAACAGAGCTACTTCGGAAGTAGAAGCTCAACCATCACTTAACCCTTTGAAGACTAAATGTTGGTCCATCAAAACAGTGCCTAAGATAAAAACGTTCATGTGGAAAGCAATTAATGGTGCTTTGTCTGTTCCAGAACGATTAAGATTAAGGGGGTTGTATGTGGATACTCAGTGCGGTCTATGTCATGCGGACAACGAGTCGATTAACCACATTCTATTTACCTGCCCAGTGGCACGTCAAGTCTGGGCTCTGGCGTGTATCCCTACTCCAGTCGACGGGTTTCTTGAGGACAACCTGTTTGAAAATATGCTCCATGTCTTCGCTGTAATTGAAGACTCTCGGTTCCATACCCAAATATGCACTTCACCTCCCTGGATACTTTGGCACTTATGGAAACATAGGAACTCGTTTGTCTTTGAGAATACACAGCTCTCCCCGTTGGAGTTAACACGGAAGGTAGAAGATGACGTGACGGCATGGTTAGAAGCCAACAAAGCTCCATCAGCCAATACACAGACTACGACTTCTGAGTCCATTGAATGGGAACCCCCAGCCGCAGGTTTCATCAAATGCAATATTGGGATAAATTGGTGTAAACGATCACATACTGCAGGAGCCTCCTGGATTGTTAGAGATACTTGAGGTGAAGTTCTATTGCAATGCAGACGAGCCTTCTCTTCAGTGCCATCTCGTTTAGAAGCTGAAGTTCTTGGATGGACCTTAGCCTTTGAAAGCATGGTCAACCTCCGTTTTAACTTTGTCACCTTTGCTGCAATTACACCCGATGTCATTAAAGCTCTCCGAAAGCCATGGGACGGGCCTGCCTAGACATGAGCTTTGGGTTTTGCTCGCCTTTCTTTGTGGTTACTTAATATCAATACATCTCTTTTGACGAAAAAAAGAAGATTTCTAATACAAAAATTAGTTTTAAAAAATGCTTGATTTTATCATTATACTAGTGGTTGATCCGCGCTACGCGCGAGATGTATTATTTTTTCGTTTTCATTTCTTTTATTCTTGAAATAATGATGTCTGATACATGTTTTTGTAATTGTAGTACACTTTTTTGAATTTTTTTTGTGATGTTGTTTTAAAAGATCTATTATACATTGTCTACGCGATTTATATGATTTACTATTTGAAAATGTATTGCATATTTTTTTGTCATGTTGTTTTAAAATATCCATAATTATATACATCTCACGTCATTCTACCAAGATTTTTAATCACACTAGGTTAGTGTGCAATTCTAATTTTTTCATTTATATTAATTGTTAGGTATATTGATATGAATCTTGCTTAGGTTAATATTTTATGATTTGTGTTGGATAAGATAATTAGTTGTCTATAATTTGGAGTCTAATATCTTATTACAAACTAAAATGATTGTTTCAATCTCTCACCACCATAAAAATGTAAATTAGTTGCTAATCATTTTTTAATCTGTAGATATTCTTAAGATCAAATTTTTCGTTTTCCACATACTTAATTTTATTTGTTTTGAATATATGTCGTCTGAAATTTCAAGAGACTGATTGTTCTCTAGTTATCTTCCATTTATTTTGGTTATATTTCTACCATAAGCTTGAAAAATTATCATTTCCCCACTTCATTTCATTTAACTGAGGAGTATTAACAGTAGTTATATCTTAATGAATACATATTAGGTTGATTGATATTTTTTGTTTCTTATGCGCATACCAGAGTAGTTGTTGATCGAGCATCATTGAGTTTAGTCAATCGTTAAAATATACAATATATTAGTATTAACGAATTATTTTATTATTTTATAAAATTTTAATAGTATAAGTTTTTAGTTTTATTTAATATCAGTGAAGTATGAAATATATTAGTCTTAAATAATTATTAATCCTATTATTGTTTCATGAAATTATAATAGGATTAACATATTGGTAAATATGAATTATTTTATTATTTCATTAAATTTTAATGGTATGAGTTTTTAGTTTTATGATTTGATCATCAGGTTTAATATCATATATTAGTTAATATAAAAAAAAATTAAGTAATAAACAATCTAAATTATTTAAAAATATAAATTATTAATCATATTATTGTTTCATAAAATTATAATTGTGTAAGGTTGTATTTAATCATTTATAATAGGAGTAATGTCTTTTCAAATTCCTTGAATCATCATGTATTAGCTAGTTACATAAGTAGTTAATGTTTAGAGTTAAATTTTAATCAATAAATAATGAAAATTAATCATATAAATTATTGGGGTTTAACCACATATACCCTTTTTATACCATTAATCACATATATCCACATTCCTTCCTTCTTTTGTAAAAGTCTAAAATACTCCTATTTAAATATTAACTATTTTAAGGTTTAGGATATAGGGTTTAGGGTTTAAAAACCCTAAACCCTAAAATCCTAAATCCGGAAAAGTATTCCCCTAAAATATAAACCCCAACCCCCTAAAATATAAACCCTAAATCCTAATAGTTAAACCTTAAAAGTTATTAAAAATTAAAACCTAAGTTTATAAGAGTTTAACCCTAAATCCTAAACCCTAAGTAAATCATAAACTCTATAATTTTACTAAATCCTGAAATCCTAAACCCTAGCAAATATATTATTTACAATGAAAAATAGTTTTGGTAAATGAATGATATAATGATATTAAAATGAAAATGGGTGGGTATATGTGATTAAAAAAAAAGTGTGGTTATATGTGGTTAGTGGGTATTTAAAGTTAGGTATATTTTTAACCACATATACCTTTTTTATATATCATTAATCACATATACCCACCTTCCTTCATTCTCTTGTAAAAAGTCTAAAATACCCATATTTAAATATTAACTAGTTATGGGGTTTTAGGGTTTAAGATATAGGGTTTACGGTTTTTAAACCTTAAACCCTAAAATCTTAAACCCGAAAAAGTATTCCCACCCCTAATAAACTCCAACCCCCTAAAATATAAACCCCAAATCCTAATAATTAAACTCTAATAGGTATTAAAAATTAAAGCCTAAGTTTATAAGGGTTTAACCCTAAATCCTAAACCCTAAGTAAATCATAAACTCTATAATTTTACTAAACCCTAAATCCTAAACCCTAGCAAATATATTATTTATAATGAAAAATAGCTTTGGTAAATGAAGGGTATAATGGTATTAAAATGAAAAGGGGTGGGTATATGTGATTAAAAAAAAGTGTGGTTATATGTGGTTAGTGGATATATAAAATTGGGTATATTATCATTCTCTCTAAATTATTTGTGTGCTTAGTTGGCTGATGATGTGTCTTCACCCAAAGAGAGAAAAGTTAACTTTATTTATATAGATAGTCTTTACGATTTATGCGATTTATTATTTGACAGTGTATTGCATGACCGTAAATTTGATATAGTAAAAATCTCCATGATGATATCTATCCCACATTATTCCACCAATATTTTTAATCAAAGTTTTTGTTTGCGATCATGATTTTGTTTAGTTTTTTATTTTATTTTAATCGTTATATTTATTGATATGAATCTTGATTAAGTCAATAGTTACTCATTTGTATTACATTATATAGGTGTTATCCTATGAGTGTTTTAGTTTTATATTTTTTTGAGTCATTACTTTATTATTATTATTATTACTATTTGATGCAACTTAAATATTGATTAGCTCATTTTAGAGTCATTACTTAATATTAATTTAGAAATTAGAAATTTTATATGATTTATATACATTTAAAGTTGATCCTATGGGTGACTTTTCAAATTCCTTTTGTAATTGAATATATTGATACCAAAAGTGTAATTATTATGTGAAGTAGATGTTGAATTAAATTATTTTATAAAAATTAAATATTGAAATGATGTTGGAGTACATGTGTGTGTTGATGTGTCACCACCAAAAGAGAGAAAAGTTAACTTTATGTATACTTAATATTAATATAATATATTAATATTAATTTAGAAATTTGAAATTTATATGATTTATATACATTTAAAGTTAGTACCATGGATGAGTTTTCAAATTCCTTTTATAATTGAATATATTGATACCAAAAGTGTAATTATCATGTGAAGTAAATGTTGAATTAAATTATTTTATAAAAGTTAAATATTGAAATGATGTGGAGTATATGTGTGTGTTGATGTGTCATCACCAAAAGAGAGAAAATTTAACTTTGGCTCCAAATGGTGACCATTAAAAGGGAAAAGAATGAAGAGGAATATTGAATTTCTCTCCATTCCTTGAAACTAACACCATTTGTAAGGAAAAAGAATAAAAAGGAATACTGAGTTCCTCTCAGTTCCTTAAAACTTACACCATTTGTAAGGAACTTTTTATTATTATTATTCCTCTTTGTTCTTCTTCATTCCTCCTCTTGCAGAGAATTAGTGAACAAAAATATTCCCAATCAAATTCGAGGAGGAACAAGAGGAACCATTTTTTCTTTTACAATTCCATTTCATTCCTTAAATTTTGTTCCTTTTCATTCCTCTCATTCTTATTCCTCATCATTCCTTTTGTTCTCATAATGGTCACCATTTGGAGCCTTTATGTATATAGATACATGCCTTGGGGGACTTGAATAGGCATCTCCATTAAGTTGTCTTTTGACATCTCTCTAGAAAAGAAATCGTTTTAGGATTTAGTCGACTATCTTTCAGTTTAAGACTAATCACAACTACTATGGTGATTGGCTTTGGAATTACGTCGACATTTAATTGAGATGTCACTTAGAATTTTTATCCCGTAATTATTGTTACAACCATTATCTTTGAAGAAACACAGTCTTCTCATGATCAAATTGGGAGAAAAACAATGTCACCTTCTCAAATGTTTATGATACATTAATTTTGTATCAAATTCCAAAACTGAGTGAAGAAGCAAATAACTCTTCGTCGGCATCCATGTTGGACACATTTTCGACTAGTTTTTTTTTTAGGATATATCCTTTTGTGTTTATGTTTGTTTACTTACTATTGGGAGGTTTTTTTTTATTATGTGTTCTTTTAGTTATTGTCTCTCCTAATAGAGTTTTAGTCCCGTCGGTAATGGTTATGTGACCATGCTTGGTCGGTTTTTTGAAAACTCCAAATATTGTATTAGTTTAGGAGTTTGTTGTAATTTGGTATTCATTTGATGAAAGCTCGATTACCAGAGTTTGAGAGAGGATCTGCTTGTGAGATGTGAAGCAGTTGAGGCACATTTATAAGAAAGGAGGGCATATCAATAGCTAATCTGGTGTCCGATCAAGTTAGTACAGGTGTTCGGGTGATAGAAAGGAGTGTTTGTAATTACGTCTTTTCTTTCTTGTATTCACACTTTTTTTGGTGTATTATGTACTTTGTACAAAACCTCTTCAGATCTAATAATTATCAAAATGCTCAAAAAAAGAGACAAATGTTGCCAAACACCTAACCGAAGTAACTTGACCAACAAAAGAACCTTGTTATTTATGGGTTAATTGCATTTTTTAAATAATTGGCTTTCACCAAAATTTTCAAAGAAAACGTTTCAAATATTCTAATGTGTGGTAAAAGGAAAAAGAGTGGTCCAACTATCTTCTCTTCCGACGATGAATGTCCTAATGAAAAATGACAGGAACTTAAGCTCCGTTGACCGAATAATGAATTTTGGTACGAGGTTAAAGTGTGCATGTGTGATGCTCTGATCGTTAGCTTTAAAGGGTTCTCGTTTGAATACGGTGTAGTTTATCCACCAAACAAATTCAAGAAGGTAAAGGAGCTCAAATAAGTTACAGAACTATTTTGTGCTACCTCTATTAAGATGCACGACTATTAATGTCGATAGATTGTGTTTATGACACAATCTAACCCATGTTTTCAAAGTGTTTCCGAGTTTTTTATGTGTATTTGGAGTCATATTAGGTTGAAATACGTTTGAATGGAGTCTAAGGCAAAAAGGGAGCAAACAAGTGGAATGACAATGCAGAACCAATCCAAAGTGCCTTAAATTGAGTTAGCTTCACTTTGGCGGTGGTTTCGAGTCAGTCTGATTAGCGGTTGAGAAGATATGACTGTTTTACTGAAGGCATGCAATTTCACCCGAGTGTCAAATATGGAAATTCATCAATTACGGGATTTTCTCTTATAAAACCTCATTCTCTTCTTCTTCGACAAAATCAGGTTATATTTCACACATTTCTGAGCTTCCATATCAGCCACTTTGCTCCTCTCTTTCATTTCTTTTGTATTTGTGAGTTTCGATTGAAGATTTGTCATTCTAGATTTGTGGAGTAGTTTCTCTAACTCTTATCTCTTTCTTTCATTCCAATACAATCATTTCAGCTATGTTTCATGTTTATGTCTTGTCTTTGTGTTCTTTGATGATGTTTGAGTAGATCCTTATAGTTAGATATAGGGTCTCAATGGATTTGTGGTTCAAAAATGATTAGACACAAATAGAATAACATTTGATTCCTTCATCTAGTGTTGTCTTAATGCTAAGATTAGATTAATTACCTAATGTGCGACTGGTAATGACTGTAGATTCTTTCTACAACCATATTTATATCTAGATCACTAAATTTTTGTCAATCATGTTTTAGAAAGATTGCTTCGTTATTAAAAAAACCTACATGTTTTTGTTTCCTTTTTTCTTATTTTTGTGTTGTAGAGAGGCCAAAAAACTAAAACTCTAATATTTTGACTTTACCAAGTATTAGAATCCACGGCCAAAATCCTACAACATAATATCTACAGCCACAAGAAAAAAAACCTACAGTCTGATTTCTACTGCAAAAATATCCAGAGTTACAACCATAACCAATCGAGGCCCTAGTTTATGATAATAGGTTGAATATATTCACCAAAAGTGTAATAAATTACTAGAAAACACACTAAATGGGGTATTTGTCCTTAGCCAACAATACTGATGCTAAGGCAAATAGTGAACTTATAAAAATGATGCATTAATGCTTTCTTACAATTCTAAATTCATGCGAGAGTATAGATATCTAGGTTACTAGGAAAAGTGATTGATGCCACGCAAGTGGATCGATTGTATATCTATGTTTGAGTTGAGGATGCTCATAATAGTTGTTTGATCATTGTCCACATCTCTTATGATTTCCCTAAATCTAGCTTTTTATATATTGACTTTAAACCATCATAAATAGAGTAGTCACATTAGAAACAAACCTCTTTTATTTGTTGTCTTAGCTAAGTTTAATATCTCACAATCTATAGTGTAGCCATTGGAATTTGTGATTCGACCCTAAGACTATACTACAACACATTTGTTAATAGGTCGTTCGCATGAATTATCTGAGAATTTTTACACTTGATCAAATGTCTAATGAATACATTTGCACAAATATATTACATTGTAAGCAATATAAGTACGTATCTCACGTATAATGAAGAAAAAAAAAAGAGAAAGTGACAATATATTTGTATTGAAAGGTCTATTACAATGGACTTCTTTTGGAGGGGGGTTAAAGTCCATTACGAAGGACTTGGAAGAAACCTGTAAAATAAGCATAAATATGAAAACAAAAAACTCGGTATATCAAAAGAGAGGATAAAATCCATCCACTTTGATGGAATGCCATAATTTTTTTAGTACAAACACATATAACTTTCAATATAATCCGCATAAGAAACCACAATTATCGATCAACATCTGATTCCTTCGAATTTAACTTCTCCCAAACGCTTTGTCTTGAGATCAACATAGAGAACATGAAACTCATCAAACGTATCATGACTTGAAAGCATTATTTGACCGTTACTAGCAATAAAACCTATCACACCTGTCCCAATATAATCAAACAAACATATTTCTCGCGTAATAGCGATATAAATCTTAGACCATTTTTGTTTCTTAACATCTTCCAAAACCCATAAATCTACTTGTGAATACAATTTGGAGCAAGTAAAGCTGGCTTCCCTAGATAGTTCACAAGGGTGAAGATATTCAAATAGCCACCATAATTATATAAAGCATCCGCAACTATTTCAGTGAAATAATCAAACTTTTCAGTCCTCGTGTTAAATCTCTGTCCATATATTGTGTCAGCACCGTAATACAAGACCCCCCTCGAGGCATATACCGTTAGTTGTGGGAGTTTGAGGATACCTTTGTTCAATTATTTTCCATGAACTTCGTTGATCTACCAATGTAAACATTTATAGTATTATATTTGGATCACTATAATATTTCTAAGAGAATGACATTACCTTATATTGGTCATTGATAGGATCATACCCCAAAAACCATGCCAAGAACGATTAGGTTTGGGGCAAATGTATGATTTTCCCCGTGGTGGGATTGTATATGGACCGTGATCTGTCCATATCTTCGCAACATATCAAGCCATTAACTCAATAAAACTTAAAATGATGTTCAATATCAGTGATGGAATGTGTCATCACACTGGAAGGTGGTTCTTAAGGAGCCATAGATGACAAAAAGAATCGCCAAGGACATATTGATCGATAAAAATAATCGCCAAGGATATAGCCATAGATGACAAAAAGAATCGCCAAGGACACCCTTAAGAAAATTTGATATGCAAACGCCAGGGTCCTCGATCAGTATATCCTTGGCGAATAGTTTTGTCATCTACGGCTACTCAAAAACCACCTTCCAGCGTGATGACAAATTTCATTACTGGTATTGAACCACATTTTAAGTCTGGTTGCGTTAATGGCTTGATATGTTGCGAAGATATGGACATATCACGGTCCTTATACAATCCCATGGGGGGAAATCATACATTTACCCCAAACAAAATCATTCTCGGCATGGTTTTTGGGGTATGATCCTATCAATGATCAGTATAAGGTAAAGTCATTCTCAGAGAAATATTATAGTGATCCAAATAGAATACTAGAAATGTTTTACATTAGGAGATCAGCAAGGTTCACGGAAAATAACTGAGCGATGGTATCCTCAAATTCCCCCAACTAACGGTTTATGCCTCTACTTGTATTATGGTGCTAATACAAATATATGGACCGAGATTCGACATGAGGACTGAAAAGTTTGATTATTTCATTGAAATAGCCACAAATGATTTATATAATTATGGTGGCTATTTGAATATCTTCACCATTGTGAACTATATAGGGAAGCCAGCTTTACTTGCTCCAAATGGTATTCACAAGTATGATTTATTGGTTTTGGAAGATGTTAAGAAACAAGAATGTTCTAAGATTTCAATCGTTATTACACGAGAAATATGTTCGTTTGATTATATTGGGACATGCGTGATGGGTGTTGTTGCTAGTACCGGTCAAATTATGCTTTCAGGTCATGATAAGTTTGACGAGTTTCATGTTCTCTATGTTGATCTCAATACAAAACATTCGAGAAAAGTTAAATTTGAAGGAATCAGATGCTCATCGACAATTGTGGTTGCTTATGCGGATTACTTTGAAAATTATATGTGTTTGTAATAACAGTATTATGACATTCCATCAAAGTGGATGGATTTTATCCTCTCTTTTGAAAAATATCTGTAAGATTTGTTATGGCCGATTTCTTTAACGTTTTCCTGAGCTCCCTTATCTCTTATTTACATAGGACTAGTGTCAGTTGCCCTAATTCCGTGGAAATAAGATCAGCCACACAAAACCATAATCCAAAATCTAAAACATATTCCACAAAATCCAGCGTAATTAGACTTTTATCAGTTATTTTGTGGGGCCCATAATAAATTTGGTTCTCTATTAGATGCTTTTGGTGAATGGAGTTTGGTTGTAGAAACATTGAAAACTTAATTGGGGCACGGAGCCACAACAAAACATGTATTTAGGTAGATAACCAAACTACTGTTAAAAACAATTGTCGATGAGCATCTGATTCCTTCAAATTTAACTTTTCTCGAATGTTTTGTTTTGGCCCAACTTCCTTTTCGTGCATGCGGATTGGGTGACCAAGTAGAGTGGTTGGTTATGTTTGTACATTTCTTCTTTAGTAGTACCCATAAGAGAAGAAAAATGAATTATAATAGACATATGTTTAGCAAAACCTATTTAATGTTTTTGTAAACCTATGGGTTAGGGAATGAATAAAAATGATACACAGTTTTTATAACAGCAGAAATTCATCACATGAGTTTGTTAGTTAGATTCAGAACATGACACTACTACTGTACTATAGTATACTATACTATACTATACTATACTAGGGTTAGGCATTTCGGATCTCGGTTCGGGTCCACACATTTAGGATCCATAACCAAAACATATTTTGGATCAGTTCGGTTCGGCACCACTCAGTTCGGATTGATTCGGATACTTCGAAGGGAACAAAAAATTCTTCGGGTTTGATACGATCCAGTTCCTTTATTTTTTACTCAAACTATCCGCATGTACCAAAAGTACCCGAAAATAATACTTTAAAACTCTATAAAAATTCAAATAACACTTAAGGGGGTGTATTAGATCATGTATTTGGAGTGATTTTGTGTGATTTGACAAATTCAGTGTTATTGGAACATGTATTTTAAAAATCAGTGTTATTGAACTAGTGATTTTAACAAACACCATCAAATTCGGTGTTATTGGAAATAGTTTAATCATTTGGTTTTAAGTGATTTTAGAGTGTTTTTGATGAGTTTCTTAGTTAAAAATGGAAATACTCAAATCACATGGTTTTAGGTGGAATTTGAGGTGATTTAATTAAAATTCTTCCAAATCATCAAAACTCTCCAAAACCTCATTAAACATCAAACCATTTCAAACTCATGATCTAATACACCCTCCTAAATGTGTATTTTTATCCGAACTATCAGAATATATACACTCATAAATACCCGAACTAATCGATTTTTGTTTTTGGAAAAATATACCCGAACATACCCAAACTAAAAGCATACTCATTTGATATCGATTTTGTTCCGGTTCTTCGGTTCTAGAGGTTTATGATCCATTGGGTATTTTGAAAAACTGTACGGTTCGAATATTTTTTTGGTTCGATATCAGTTTGGTTCTTGGTTCCAGGTACTTTCCCAAACTTATACTATGATATATAAAATGAAAAAGATGGAAATAAGACCTTGGTTTTTCGGCAGAATCATCTACAGTGTCAGATGAACTCACTCTACGTCTCAATCTTGATGGTGATGACAGCCCACATCCCTCGAATCTACATGAGACTTTCTAGGCAGCTCAGTCCTCCTGCATCAGACACACGAGAGTGTTATTCAGCCAAATTAAGTCTTGTTTAAAATAATTTATTAAAAAAAATTCATACCATTGCGAAAACATGTGATTTGGGTGAATTCGTACAGCCGCCGACATAATCTATTGGCTTCTGCATAGATTCAAAGGTACGCACGTACACAATTACCTAATACCTACCTACTCTTGTCTTGTATTTACTGGATCTCTAGGAGGAGGAGGAGGAGGAGAGGAGGAGGACTGATAAGTTTTAGGCTTTCTGTTTCATAAGTCAAAAAGATGAGGTTGGTGGGTCAAATAAGGCTTTTGTTTTCATGAGATAAGGTTGAGTCAGAGGAAGAATTTGTTTCCTTAACTTTGTATCTTTCTTTCTTTTACCTAAATGGCTCTTTTCTCAAAAACACATATAACAAGTTAATTACTTTATGGACTTCCTCATTTTTTTCAATCTAATTTATTAATTTTGTTTACAAATTATTGTAAGATCTGTTATAATTCTATTACAGACAATATTAATGTTGGTTCTTAGTGTGTAAGTAATTAATGAATTCTTGACTAACCAATGGACCAAGGAGGCTTCCCAAATAAATAAGAAGAGAAATACAATTTTATCCCAAATAGACTACGTAACATTATACAATCTTACGGTCTTCGTCATTTAAAAAGTTCGTTTTATTCCAAAAATTGATTTAATATTTCTACTTCCATTCTCGCAGGTATTACTTTAATTTGTAAGTACTTTTGAAGAACCAAATCTTTCATAGGGCAGCTGATTTAACAGTCTGATCAATTTTATGAATCCTCACAGCAATATTGACCTTGATCTTTTGGTTTTGTGCACCAACATGACTTACAAAGACTTTAAACCTCTGATATGTCCGCTTTGTTTTCCTGCTTTTCAAAACTCTGAACCGCACTGGCTATTGTTATGTTGAGGATACCTTGAACACACTACTGTTTAATAACTCTCTGAATAATAAACTTGACTTTATTCCATTTCTAAGTTGCGCTTCAATTTTCTTCCACAAATCAATCCCATAATCGAGAGAGGAGATGTGTTCACCGTCTCAAGACTTAATATCTCCTCCATTTTTGAGGTGTATCTTCTTGTCTGTTTTTTACCATATTACTTGTTTTGCATCCAAGATTGTATTCTCCATATCTTTAAAATTATTATG
Source organism: Aurinia saxatilis (assembly GCA_900406295.1). Classification (NCBI taxonomy): domain Eukaryota; kingdom Viridiplantae; phylum Streptophyta; class Magnoliopsida; order Brassicales; family Brassicaceae; genus Aurinia; species Aurinia saxatilis. The sequence continues at coordinate 10,305 of OVAP01001492.1, read as the reverse complement.
CATCTCCTTTGATCAAAATCACTCCCAAATACCTAATATAATACAAAAAACAAAATAACCAAATAAAGAGACTTTAAGACTCCTAAAATCTAATATATAAAAGAGAATGTGCACTCTCCATGATGTGACACATGACCACCCTATCTGATTGACACATGTCTTCTTGAATTAATTAAAATAATTTTATTTAATTAGTTTTATTGAAATAATATTAAACCTATATTTAAAGATGAGCTAACTCACTTCTCCTTGTCCATTACACTCCTCCGTGCATCTCTCTTCAAAATTTTGTGTTGAGTTTTTCAAATTATAATTTAAACAACCAATATATTACTGTCTTTGTTTCACAAATTTTTTTTTTTATATAATTTTCTATGCATTGGGTTATTGTAAATTGTAAAATTCAAGATATATTAATTGAATTTTGTTTAATTTAATCAATTACTATTGGTCTAGATTTATTGGAATTTTTTTTTGTTGAATCATAATATATATATATATATATATATATGTATATATATATTATATATTGTAAAATATTAAATTTTCTTAATATGTGTGAAAACACCAAAAAATCTTTCTTTCTAAAAGGGAGGGAGTACTACCTAAAACTTTTAACTCTATTTCAAAGAATTTCACTAAATAATTATCACAGTTAATACATATCCTACAATATATGACTTCGTACTATCCAACTATACTAATTTGGTTCTAAATAGACGCTCACTAACTGACACACAAAAATTCACCACAAAAAAATAATAATTATAAGAGGACCATTACTAAAATAAATTAAAAAATATAATGACTTTCCAAAAACCACTATAAAATATATATCATGACATAAACCCAAATAGTTATTAAAACACTAAACCTAATCCGATAAGATTTTAGTTATAAATTCAACCTTAAATCAATCCTATATCCAAAAAGGGTATTTTTAAAAAGAAAAAAGGGGATATTTTTTAATTAGGGGCATGTGAAAAAGGGCATTTTTCTTTATGAAATCTATTTATTCATATATCACCACTATAAATATCCTCAACTTAATCCTCAAAAATAAAATAATAAGAAGATAGACAATCTTTAATTTCTCAACATCAAAATTCCGCTATTATCTTTCATATTTGAAAAGAGATAATCGGTCTTTTGAAGCCTCAAATGATATTCTCTAATAACTAACAAAGTTAATCGTGTGGAAGATATCAAATATGTTTTGCACATCAACCATCAATATGAAAAACATGAGAAATTTTATGAAAGGCAATAAGTTTAAATTTCCATTATTAACCCATAATTGGGAAATGGGAAGAGAGAAACACTATCTTGAAACATTGAACGACATTATCTAACAACTAACACATTTAATCGTTTGAAACATATTAATACGTTTTAAACATTAATCATCAATATTTTTTAAAATATTAACTGTTAATATAAAAAATTTGGCAATCATTTCACAATTTATGGTGATTAATAAACACTAATTTTAATTATATATAATATACTATATTTATAAACATTTGATTGTTTTATCTTACACGAATCATAAACTATTGAATATAGAAGCCAATGATTAAAGAAACAAAATATAATAATACCATTCAATTTGATATGTATACATTCAAATATTATCATTGTTAATTCTCTTCAGTGAAATGAAACCTAGTGGGAACGAAAAAGTTCTTCAAAGTTTAGAAAGATGACTAGAGAGGTAATCAAAGTCTGAGACGACATATATTAAAAATGAAGAAATTTAAATATGTGGAAAATGTAAAATTTGATCTTACAAATAACTGAAAATATCAAAATGATTAGCAATTATTTCATATTTTCATGGTGGTAAAAAGATAAACAATCATTTACTAGACTCGTTATTTATAGATAACTTATTATATTCTCCAACACAAATAATAAACGATTGAATTAATTAAGATTTTAACCAATAAATATAAGAGTTGGAAAAATCTTAGCAAAATGATGTTGGTTAGATATAATGTTGAAATTTTTTACTTTATCAAATTTACATTCATACAATACATTTTCAAATAGTAAATCACAAAGACTATGTATCATAGACATTAAAAAAAACATAGGATCCATATCTATACGACAATTACCAAATTATTTGTGGAACATCGCTATCTCGATAACAAAATAAATAGAAAAAAAAAAAATTAACACATTCCGCGCGTAGCGCGGATCAACCTATAGTATTATATATAGAAATAGTTAACCACAATAATAAGGAAACACTTGGGGCTCCAATTTTCCTCTTTTTCTTTAAGAAGAAAACTTTGATTATAATCCCAAAGAAAGAAAAGGAAAACCAGAATAGTTTGTTTTCTTTATTCGCCCTGGATTAAATCCACATTGGCAATAAAAGTTAAATAGTTTGTTTATAATAAGGAAGTTTTGTACTATTTTCCTTATTAGTATCTCATACCGTGAGACCAAACCAAAAACGGCCCGTATAAGCATTTTGATTCAAAAGAAATCAGAAATTATTGGGAGATGGATATGGAGCTCACTTGAATAACAAAAGTGCTATGCATTCAACGCTTTGTGTTTTACCATAAAGGTTTCAATATGCTTCTGACTGGGGATTTTTTTTGTTTCTCGTTTGTAGGTGTAGCATATAATCACAAAATCAATTTTTTATAGGTTAGTCTTATGTATTGATCTGTTCATATTTTATTTTGACTACTTTATTTTTCGTTTTGTGGATAAATGTGTTTTTTTGTTTCTCTGAGACTATTGCTTGAATTGTTGTGCGTATAACTTGTTGTCTAATTTGGTGTGGTCGTTTGTTGAATGCATGGTCAGGTTAGAATACTAGTTAGAGTGAAAAGTTGGAACAAACAGTAGAGGAAGCATTCCATTTCTTAGGTTGAGGCGATTAAATTTTGAGAGTTTTGAATTTCAAGTTATTCAATTTTGGGTCCAACTTCCAAATGGTTACTGGGAGCTAGGGAAGGTATTCTCAACTTCAGGAAATTATAAGTGTTTGATCGGATACTATTTTGTCACTTTATTATTTAACAGGTTGTTAAAGTCAAATATGACACTCTAGTTACTTAAGCGTTTATGCTATTGCAGATACAGCAATTCGTGAAATGATACGAGGTAGGATTTGTTGGAATAAAATATTTTAATGAAGTGATGGAGGATTTTAAGTAGATAGCTTTTTAACTTTGAAACTTAGTTACAAATGAGAGGAGGTGGAGGTATTTTTAGCCTTCATATTACAAAATATCTAGAATATTTTATTCCTAATTCTAGATTATTCTACCATAATATCTAAATTATCTTACAAGAATTATCATAATATCTAGATTTTTATTTTATGGAGGTGGTAGATTATTCTAGAAAAATATTAATGAGGTGGAAGTTAGATATTTCTAGAGAAACTTATAGAATTTGGATCAAGGTTTTTGCCCAATTATTGATAATTGGATCATTGAATAACTTGATCCAAAATCAAGTTTACTTTTAACACCCCCTCTTAATCTTGATTTTGCCATTCCAAGCAAACTCCTCATCTTGATAAAGTCTTCCCTCTTGAGAGGCTTGGTGAAAATATCGGCTACTTATCATGCATCTTCACATGCTCCAGTTGCACTTCTTTCTTACCAACACATTCTCTAATATAGTGGAAGTGCTTGTCAATGTGCTTACTTCGATCATGGAAGACATGGTTCTTTGCCAAAGCTATAGCCGACTTGTTGTCCACAAAAATCTTCGTTGGCTCCTCTTGTGGAAAACTCAATTCCTTTAACAAGTTCCGTAACCAAATTGCATGACAGACACATGAATTGGCAGCTACATACTCCGCTTCACAAGTGGAAAGAGTAACAATTGGTTGTTTCTTGGACATCCATGTGAAACCGTATCTCCAATGTAGAACACAAAGCCAGTTGTACTCTTTCGGTCATTCACATCTCCGCTCCAATCACTATAACTATATCCAACAAGCTTGTACTCGCTAGAAGCCGAATAAAGCAAGCCTAAATTTGTGGTACCTTTGATATAGAGAAGAATCCTCTTTGCTGCCTTAAAATGAGTTGTTGTAGGTTGCTCTATGTAGCAACTCACAACTCCAACCAAATATATGATGTTGGTCCTTGTGCACGTCAAATAACGCAAGCTTCCAACCAAACTCTTAAAGAGTGTTGGATCCACTTTCTCTCCTTCATCATGCTTTGACAACTTACTTCCACATTCCATTGGCGTGGTGACTGGATTTGAGTCATCCATCTTGAACTTCTTAAGCACCTCCTTAGCATAACCTTCTTGAGTAATGAAGATTCCATTATCTTCTTGCTTCACTTCATTGTGGAGGTAGTAAGACATCAATCCAATATCAGTCATCTCGAACTCCTTTGTCATCTCCTTCTTGAATTCCTCGAACATACTTGGATTGTTTCCCGTGAATATCAAGTCATCTACATATAAGCATGCGATCAATATATCATTATCTTGAGTTTTGATATAAAGTGCATGCTCATATGGACACTTGATGAAGTTTCTCTCCTTGAAATACTTGTCAATTCGAGTATTTCAAGCTCTTGGTGCTTGCTTTAGTCCATAAAGCGCCTTCTTTAACTTCAAGACTTTGTCTTCTTCTCCTTTGACTATGTAGCCTTTTGGTTGCTCAATGTAAACTTCTTCTTCAAGATCTCCATTTAAAAATGCTGACTTGACATCCATTTGATGTATCCTCCAACTATTTTGAGCCGCCAATGAAATGATTAGCTTAACAGTTTCTAGACGAGCAACATGAGCGAATACCTCGTGGTAGTCGATTCCGGCTCTTTGACTATAGCCTTTTGCCACCAGTCTTGCCTTTTATCTTTCAACTTCTCCTTTAGAGTTTTTTTTTGCTTTGTACACCCACTTCACACCAATCGCCTTGTGCCCACTTGGAAGTGAAGCTAACTCCCATGTATCATTCTTTTGTATTGCCTTAATCTCCTCATCCATTGCATTTCTCCATGTCTTCTTTTCAATCGCTTCTTGAAAGTTCATGGGCTCGCAGTCCGCAAATAGACAAAATAAAGTAAGGTTGTCTTGATTTTCGGTTACTTCGTAAATTTCCTCAATACTTCTAAACCGCAGAGTCCTTTCGCTCGAACTTTCATCTCCTTGAGAACTTGTGGTAGGTGAAGTTGGTGGTGTACTAGTCTCTGTTCCTGGTGGCTCCTCATTATCTTCTTCAATTTGTGGAAAGAAGTTATAGTCTCCACCATTTGATTTCCAAACCCATTCTTCTTCTTCAGCAAAGATAACATTTCGACTGATGATTGTCTTCTTAGTATCTGCATTGTAGTGTTTGTAGCCTTTGGAGTTTGCGTCATAACCAATGAAGATGTATTTCTCGCTTTTATCTTCTAGTTTGCTCCGCTTCTCCTCCGGTACATGAGCATGAGCGAGGCTTCCAAAAACTCTTAGATGAGAAACACCGGGTTTTCTTTCACTCCAAGCTTCTTGTGGTGTTTTTTCCGAGACACTCTGTAATGACCCTCACAAGTGATCGGGGAACAAGTCAAGTGATCGAGACAGAATAACTGAGACTTCAAGGGTGGATGCACGAGGTGGCAGAAGCATGACGTTTAGAGAAGCACGAGGTGGCGAGGTGTTATTTTGCAACTGACATTTTTAGAGGAATATAAAAATTTGTGGAAGCTCGACGTTTTGCGGAAATTTGACGTTTTTCGGAAGCACGACGTTTTTGTAAGCACGACGGGATTAATGGAAGCACGAGGTGCTGTGGATAAGTATCAGTAAGCACGAAAAATCTGTAAGCACGAAAAAGCTTAACCACGACAAGTCTTTAAGCACGTCAAATCAGAAGCACGACACATCCAGAAGCACGACTGTAACAACCCTAGAGAGAGACTAAACCAGTTGTAAGGAATTATCGATCCAAACCTTACCGCGGGAGTAAATGATCAAGCTCAACGGTTTGAAAGAACGAGGTGGCATGGTGATTTTTAGCCTTGATATTTTTGCAAGAATATAAAGATTTCTGGTAGCTCGATATTTTTCAGCTGCTCGGGATTAAGCTGCTCGGGATCCAGCTACTCGGGATCCGGGGGCTCGGGTTATTTTTTTTCCTTGCTGAGTAACCTGATAACCTTTCCCATAGGAACATTTTGAAGATATTTTGTGGGAAGCAGCTGAACCATCCCATAACACTTGTCGTCTTCCGGAGATGGATTAGTCTCATGGAGTAAGCTCCTTGCTTGCTTGCTTCCTTCTCTATATAAAAACGAAACTAGGGTTCTTATTGTTTTTAGAACAAAAACCTAAAAGAATATCAGCATAAATAAGCTCAATAACCCTAACCAAAAATCGTTTTCCAATTAGAAACCCTAGGTGCCACGAAAAAGCTCTCGAGCCAAAATCAGTGGGTAGCACGCTAGAGTAAGTTTCATGACCTGAATTTCTTATACCCAAATTTTTCTACCCTCTGAATCTAAACATGGTGTCCGTTTCTTGTTTTGAGAAGAATAAGATGGTGTAATCTCTTAATTCAGTTTCGTACTGTTTAGAAAGCATATGATTTCGTGTGGCAAACCTTTAAATTAGGCAAAGGTAAGAAGAGATCATTATCTGTAGGTTATAATAGTTGAGTTACAATTTTTGGTTCAGCTAATAACTCGTCGTAACCTACCTTACAGATCCAAGGTCAAAAACCTAGTTTTGTCAAAGATAGTATTTGGACCTTCACTTTCAGTTCAGTCAAGAATCAAAGGTGATTCTTGGTGATTGTGTGTTATATGTTTGATGTTGGTGAGTAATTCGTGAATTATTTGTGTTGTTGATGAATTTATGTTGATGATTCAAATATCTGCCTACTTACATATTTAGGTGGAATTAAATGTTATGGTTTGATTTGGTGTTGATAAATTGTTTACTTGATGTCATAATACACTAGTAAATAGAGAAACATTATTGAGATCGTGTGTTGACATTCCCTTGAGGCCGTGACTTAATTAGTTTATAGATAGTAAATTAATATAAGTGCACGAAGACACGGAGAGACGGGATTGCAGCCTAGGATCGTGTTCTGCATGACGATGCAGTAATATAGTGTATCTATTCACCAAGAGATCACTGGATTTGTGATTGATCATTAGTTCGTTTAGCCTTTGTGGTTACAAGCTGAATGATGCAAAATTGATTGATGAAGTGGGAAATGGTCAAACACGAGAGGCCTTGTTGAAAACTGAATTTGGAATGTAAAGTTTATATTTGTAGTTGTTAAGCAAGTAATTTTATTTGCATTGCTTGTTTATTGCTTATGATGGATTGTGTGACTTTGCGTGTTGCTTGTTATTTTGGATTCAGTTGGGAACTAACCTTGCAGATTTAGGGGAGCCTTGACTCACTAAGCAAACTAGTTGCTTATGACTCCTTTTGTTTTGTAGGTAACCATAGTGGGAGCCTAATGGGGATAAAAGAGCTTAGGCCGGTTGGTGTATTAAATGATATGGCATAGATGAATTTGTGCGTAACGAACAAAATAATATGGCATCTGAAAATGGCTATTAAATTGTATAATATGAAACTATTTCAACTCCCATAATTTAATAAATCATAAGCCGAAAAATGAGTTATTACTAAATAAAATAAAGCAAGTAAACAGTGCTATAAAATAATAAATTACAGCAAATATATAAAACTACAAATAAAGCTTTTGCAGTTAATACGTGAAAATAATATTGTAGCGTTTATTTAGAGCTATTATAAGGCACTTCACAATAGCACACCCATAGGCTTTGAGGCTATTCGTATGCTATCAAAAATCAAATTCCTTGTAATGTCCAATAGTTCTCCTGCACCTAATCTAATGGAGTTAATACCGTATTAATCATATCTATGTAATTGGGTATTAGTGTTTATGATGTAGATATTGTAGAATTGTATAGTTTTGGGAATCTAGATGTGTTCTCTGTAATATAGAGAGACACGTGCTCTTTGGTACCATAAAGAAAACAGAAAGAAGAAGAAGAAGAAATGTTTGGCAAATTTCTGTGTGTTTCTTATTCAACGGAGAACACAAAATTGTAAACCATGGAGATTATTATGAGCTTTGTAACCTTAGTTGTGTTAATTAGGAATGAAATGGTATTTTGAAAAATTGGATTTGTTCTGATACTATTCTTGTCCGAGATGGATTAACAATCTTGATTAACTCGAGTTGTATTAATTAGGAATGAAATGGTATTTTGAAAAATTGGATTTGTTCTGATACTATTCTTGTCCGAGATGGATTAACCATCTTGATTAACTCAAGTTGACTAATCTAGAGTTGGTAAATATGGGAATAACACGTGTATAATCAAATATTTTAATTGTTTTTTGTTGTGTGTAAATAACATGAGTCTAAATGTAGCAAATCTTATCAAGTAGCGCGCATGTCAATACCTTTAAGCAAAACTTTTTTTGATTATTATAACAGAAAACTTCAAGTGATTAAGAGTAGTTTCATTCCAAGCACTAAATGGTGTGAAACATAAACACCGAAAGATTAAGATTTGTATCTAGGCTCGTGTTTTTTGTACACGACAATTTAAAATTAAGTGGTTATCTCAAATCTTGAGAATCCCGTCTCCAAAGTGTTTGAAAATGTGTCATATGAGATATTTTGGAGTGGAGCTTTCAAGATTTGAGATTATTATTTTTATACAGTTCAATTTTTTATTATTTGTTGAGAACTCCATCAAGATCCCCTTGATGGAAATGTTCTGATCATCTCGGGAGGTTCTAACATGAGTCTCTTAACATAAACTATTGATTTATGTACAAATTATAATAAAATATTATATACTCTTAACACATTACGTAATCGTTTGCTATTATTTATTTCTTTATAATTTTTTAGAAGAGAAATTGAATGAACTACCATGTTTGGGTAAATAATTTGCAATGTGGATGATGACACACTACAAGAAAACAGGCGATTTGCGAGGGCCATATTCGACGCAAAGCCGTCGCAAATTCGGGTTTGCGACGGCTTTGCGTCAAAACACCTGCCGTCGCAGATCGCTCGTCGCAAAACCAGAAAACGTCGCAAATCTGTGTCCCATTTGCGACGTTTTTGCGGCGACACATTTATGCGTCGGATTTGCGATTGCTCGACCTTTGCGACGTGTTGCGACGATTTTGCGATGAAAGGTGATGCGACGGCTTCGCGACGAACGTATTGCAACGATTTTGCGAGGGGGTTATTGCGACGAATTTGCGACGACGTTAGTTGCGACGAGTTTGCGACGAAAGTTTTTGCGATGATGTTGCGACGTCCGACTTTGCGACGCATTTACGACGACTTCATTTGCGACGGTTTTGCGACGAATACGTAAAATATTAAAAAAAATATCAAAAAATAATATTAATATTATATATAATATTAAAATTATTAATAATATTAAATATTAAATATAAAATTAAAATTAAAATTAAAATATTAATTAAGAAAAATATTAATATTTTACAAAATATGCAAATCGAAATTAAAAACAAAAATCTACAATTGGTCGTTCGGGTGAACCGAATGTTTGGTTGGGGGTCGGGTCGGCGTCTGGTTGGCTTGGCGGTTCTAAACCATGGCACCTAAGTTAGGATCCGATTCCCTCATATACTCGAACATCATATCATATGCCGAGATCTTGTCGGAAAGCGTCGCGATAACGTTATCCTGGGTTTCGATCCTGTGGTCCTGGGACTGAATCCTTCTACGGGCCTCATCGAGCTCAGCACGGATAGCCGGATCCGGTACAGGTGTAGGAAGAAGGCAGATCGGGTCCCTCGGTCCGTCCCCAATGCGGAGTGAGCCAACGCACGCGACTTTCCCCTTTTTACGGGGAAGAACCTAAAAAAAAGTTATGGAAAACAAAAAGAAAATGTCAGAACATAAACTAGTAATTAAATTGGGTAATTAAGTAATGTNTTTTTTACCTGGGATGCGATCTGGTTGACCTCTTCAGGAGTGATCTCGGTGGGGGTGCCATCGGCGGTGGAGGCTTGGGAAGACACTTCCTGAACGCGGGAAGTGATCTCGTTGTAGTACTGCTCCACCGTCTTCGAACGCCAGGTGCCGTCGGCCTTCCTATAGGTCTGCTCCCAGACATCGATGACCGTAGCCGGGGCTTTTTTCATCTCCGCCTGCATTACATTAGGGTAGAATTGAATAAAAAGTTTTGGATAGTAATAAAAATTAGTATTTGAAAACATTATAAATAAGAAAAAAATTTTTGTAACTTACAATGTCCCGCGCACGACGTCGGAATGACCATTGAC
>OVAP01001491.1:6727-23693 GCA_900406295.1 Aurinia saxatilis | reverse complement strand
GAATATATATATATATATATATATATATATATATATATATTCATGAAGAGAAGAAGTGGAGCTAGAATTATACTTAGTCAAACACCCACCTACATAATGGGATGCGACACTTTCCATGCCATAGAATCAGATTCACATATCGACGTTGCATAAAAATTATAAATATTTATAAAGACATTATGATATAAACGTGGTTACCAAACCATAGACGTTCTTCTCATCAATAAAAACAAAAACTAATAGAAGCACATTGCACACTACATTTCTTTGACTAGTTTATGATAATTTGTATGTTTGAATATCATAATGGGCTCCATTTTAATAAGGCCCGCTAAACTAAATGCCCACAAGTATGTCCCGGAATTCTCTTCCGCTTACCCCGGTCCACGTTTATTACTACGACATCCGATAAGATCAGCTTGGAAAGCACTTAAAGAGAAAGACGCCTGAGAAACAAGACTTCGTGTCGTTTGCCTGTTACGTTCCCTAACGTTCTGATGTTTGGTCCGGGTACTTTGTTAGTTTTAGGCTTTAGCTCATCGTTAATGATCCAGTACAAAAAATGTTATATTGCACAAAGATTTTATTTAGAGGTTTGCACGTCATCATTTTACATTTTCAACGTGTACAATTGAAACAATCATCGTGGCTAGTTCTGTTAGAAAAGAAAGTCGTATGGACAAAACATTGTTTATTACTTGAATCACAAGTCAGCAAGAGAGTTCGTCAAACCGACCACACACACACACAAAAAAACATTTAAAGCGCAAAAGAATTCAAAGTGTACACCATCAAACAACAATTTGCTAAAAAATAATTCAGGTGTGTTTAGCATATAAATGGTTCATCAACATCTCGGTCATGACAATACAAACGTGGTCGCTGACTAAAACTTTGTTCCTTGAGATAATCTCTAGCTCTCACAACCATCTCGTAGTTTGAAATATTCTTATCCTTTCCCACTCCCGACAATATAGTCTGAATCGCGTCACTGAATGCTCCATAAGCTTTTCCAGTTCTTACCACATACACATCCTCCGACTTCTGATCTGTTTGACATCCACTTAACAGAATCCCCTTGTCGGGTTTCACGGTTCCAGAACCTCCTTCGTTAGCTTCGGGCTTACGTAGAAACGTACTAAAAAAACCTCTGTGACTATTTTTTTTCATTGAATTGGAGAGAACATTCGGGCTTGAGTCTTCGCCGAAGACTTTGACAAGTGTCTGTCTGATTTTCGAGAATTTGATATTGGTTTGCCCAGTTTGTTGTTCTAGAAGACTTATGAATACATCGGGAGTTAGAAATTTTTGTTTCATATGGACTGTTTCACCGTTATCTAATTCGTCCTCTCTGTTAAAAGGTTCGAGACTGCCTCCGCGGCCTCCCTGAGAACTCGAGATTCCACAAGCCCCAAGCAAATTCATCACAATGTTTAGCAAGAAACTACCAAGCCCGGGCGTTTCAGGCTTCACGTGGCTCTCACCAATCTGCTCTTTTGCTTCCTCTATGAGTCCACCACTATGACAAGAGTCTGATATTATCGTCAAGTGACAACCCTCCACGACCTTTCCCACCATTTCTCTAAATTCATGGTCTACAAATACCATTGCAGCCAAAGGGATATTAGAATAGAACAAACAAAAATAATTAAAAAATCAAAACAAAAAAAATTAACCTAAACACACCTGACATAAAACCCAAACTAACACCTAAAGTCACCAATATTTGTTATCAATAAAAGCTCTAAATTTTTACAAATGTACAAACAAAGATTTTGGACGGATGAGGCCGATGAGATCATAAACAATTTTTGTACTGAAAACCGAATAATTAATACATATATAATTTGTTTTTTTCGGTTTTGGAGCAAATGAATGACCTCTTTCAAAATAGTAATTTAGATTGAAACTAATATATTTTTCAAAAATAGTAAAAAATAAAGTTATTTGTGTAAATGGATAAAATAAAAGAGACAATTTTAAAAATTTTTGGAGGCTAAAGCCGACGTTTCACCAGACTCTCCTAGGACCAGCCCTCTTTACAGGTTGCGGGTAAACACGTTTTGCTCTGTTTCTGAAACAGAGTGCTCTGTTTTTCATGATCCAGAGCGGCCACGTTTTAAATAAGAACTTGATAGATGACTGTGTATATAGTAAAACAGATGAAACAACACAAAAAACACATAGAACTCACAAAAGGAAAGATTAGAGTTTTGATCTTATACCCATGATCAGATTCATATCACAAGGAGTGATGCACTCGTCAAACCGTGTAGAATCGCCGATTCCATTGTCTGGGGGAATTCTGGTGCCATGTCCACTGTAATGAACGACCAGAATATCACCAGATTTCCCATTTTTTACGAGCTCCAACAGATTATCACGAATGTTCTTTCGGTAGGTTGTATGTAGGATTTGTCTGTGTCGATGAGTAACGTGATGTTTTCGTCTAAAAATCCGAAACGGTCGATCAAGCATCTCTGCATCCGACGTACATCGTTGACACAGCCACGTAACTCCACGGCGGTTCCAGGATAGTTGATTCCGATCAAAACCGCTCTCTTCACCATTGACGAACGAATGACTACTTTTCTTTTCTTTTTTCTCGACGAGAAATGTCCATGTTTTCATATTTATGTTATAAACGACAGTTTTCGAAATTAAACTATGACTAATGAGTAATAAATAATGATGGTCCAATTCTGTCTAACTTTGTTGCTGTTATTTTGCCTTTTCTCGTTTTGGGGCGACTTTCTTTGGATGTTGTTGATGGCCTTTTTAGGTCTCATTTTATATCTTTTGGGGTCTTTTATTTATCAGCAACAATAATATAAACTCAACTGTCCAAATCACAGATTGGTTAATTTACACCACCGGATATATAAAACAAAGAATATAAACATTCGTCCACTTTCATTTGTCAAATAAATATTTGCTATTAGAATAAAAAAGCATAGCAATAGCTAATTTGGTTTTCGATAAGTTAGTGCAGGAATTCGGGTGATAGAAAAGAGTATTGGTAATCATGTTTTCTTTTTTTAGTCACACTTTTTTTTTTATGTATTATGTACAAAACTTCTTCAAATTTAATAATAATTAAGATGTAAAAAAAAGTTTAACAAAAGCCAAATGCTTCCGTTTCTTGGTTTTGAATCTTTTGATTACATTACAACTAAACACTGTTCTTACGTACCATCTTGCCGTGCATGGTAATATATAATATAGGATGTACCGTTTAAACCATGTTGGTGGTAATTTTGTTATTGTAGATATCTAACGTCGGAAATATGATGAGATATTGACTATATATATAATTTGGGTCAATGAACTCGTTGTACGCATTGAAAATAAAAACATCTCCATTAAATTCTTTAATCACACGAAAAATTAATGTGACATGACATCAAACCAAGAAAATTCAAATGAATTGCATGTGTTTAGCAGATAAATTGTTCTTTAACATAACGGTCATGACAGTACAAACCTGGTCGTTGATCAAAATTTTGCCTTCTGAGAATCTCTCTAGCTTTCATAACCACATCTCTGTTTGTAATCTTCTCTCCTTTTCTCGTCTCTGATAATATCTTTTGAATCGCGTCACTGAATGCTCCATAAGCTTTGCCAGTTCTTACAACATAAACATCCTCCGATCTTTGATCGGTCTGACATCCACTTATCAAAATCCCATTCTTGGGAACCGAATTTGAGGCATTAGGCTCTTCACCATCTACATTAACTTCGTTCTTGCCGAAGACTGTACTATATAACCCTCTATGACCATTTCTTTTCATTGAATGGGAGAGTGCAACCGGGCTTGAGTCTTCGCCGAATAGTTCGATAAGTGTCGGTCTGATGTTCTCAAGTTCGATATTGGTTTTCCCCGTTTGTTCCTCAAGAATACTTATGAAGCTATCGATAGGTAGATATCTTGGTTGTATATCGACAGTTTCACCGTTCTCTAGTTTGTTCCGCCTGCTAAAGCTTTCGGGGCCTTCACTGTCTTTCTTAGATCTCGAGAGTCCACAAATCGCTAACAAATTCATCATAATTCTAAGCAAGTACTTGAATTTTGGTGGCTTCACAGTATAACTATTACCGATTTGCTCCTTGACGTCCTCGAGCAGTCCACCACTATGACAAGAGTCTGTTATTATCGTTAATCTGCAACCTGGTTTGACCCTTGCCACCATTTGTCTGAATTCATTGTCTACAAGCACATTTTTGGGAAAGAAAATGTGATTAGATAAAAACCAGAAAATAAACTAAAATCATGCATTCCGGCTAACAATTCGTTGCTACACTACTATAGTGAGACTAACAAATTATTACCTAAGCAGATATATATGTCGTATAATAAGAAAGACACAACAAAAGAATTAACACAAACAAATTACCAAATATCTCATCTTATAATCTTTATGTCATTCAATTATCCATCAAAAAACAAAGATTCGAGATAAATGAAAGCTGCAAACAGAAACATTTTGCTCTGTTTTTGAAAACAGAGTACTCTGCTTTTGAATGTGTGTGTGTATATGTATATAACTGAACCGAGAAAAATGAAACAACACGAAACCAAAAAAAGAAAAAACAAAACCAAGGACTACGTTTCTATTTTGATGGCGTACCTAGAATGAGATTCATATCGCATGGAGTGATGCATTCGTCAAACCCTGTATAGTCAAATATATCTTTCTTTACCGGGAGTCTCGTGCCATGCCCACTGTAATGAAAGACAAGGGTGTCACCAGATTCTCCCTTTTTGATGAGTTCCATGAGATAATCGCGAATGTTTTTGCCCGTGGGTTGAGGGTAGGATTTGTCTGTGTCGATGAGTACCTTGATGTTTTCAGCAGGGAATTCAAAACGGTCGATTAGGCTCTTCTGCATCCGAACGACGTCGTTGACACAACCACGTAGCTCCACGGCGGTTCCGGGGTAATTGATCCCGATCAAAAGCGCTCTCTTCACCATTGAGGAAAGAATTAATATGACGAAATGACTACTTTTCTTTTGTTTTTTTTAACGAGAAGAGTCTACGTTTTGGTATTCTGACTTCTGAGATTTGTTATTATTCACTTTCTTATAAAGGTTAGATCTACCATTAAACTATTTGACCAATGGACCAATAATGTCTTTAAGTTTGGTGGCTGTACCATCCCATATTGCCTCTTTCGTTCTTAAGGCGACTTCGTTGGATGCTCTTGATAGTTTGATAATGGCCTTCAGGGCTTGTTTTATATTTCTTAAGTCTTTTTTTTAATGATCAACATTAATATAAACTCAGCAGCCCATATTCCATATAGCATATTCATGACACCATATATATATATAGTTAAAAAATGCGGGAATTTAGGGGGATAACAAAAGCCACATGCTTCAGCCTTCAGGTACTTGATTTTGATTACATTACAAGTTTACAGGTAGGAATGTACTAGTTACCAACTTGTTGTGCAAGAAGAGGATTTAGACTAGACCAGACCAGGTTAAGAATTACCATTAAAGTACAATTGGCGGTTATTTTTCCTTTGGTTGCTTTTTTCTTTTTTCTTGTCTCATATTAATTTTTCCTGGTCAGTATAAGTTGTACGTTTTATTATTATTAGGAAAACTAAGATACATTGAGAACTAAACTAATCATTTGGATTAGTCTACGGCTGGCCAATTAGGAAATATGTGATTGATTTTATTTTTAAAAAGGTTGGCACCATCTATCGTGTGTGTATCTAAGGTCAGTTTCTTTATTCCCATCTTGACAAATTAAATTTAAGCCCTTAATTTTGTTTTTTTCTTTGGAAAAATAATTGCTGGATAGTGATTAGTAATTTAGTATACTACACACTAACTATTACTTGCATAGCTACTGACGCCAACTAACAAAAATAGGTGTAATTACATATAAAGATACTTAATGTATGATGACATGTATATACAAAGTGAAACCGTGTTTAAACTTCAAATTTTTGAAGTGATTGATGATTATATAACCTGAATACAATTTGTGAGTCCAATAGTATAGGCCCAATAATATTTAGGCCCAATAACAATCTTAATTCCTACGGAGCCCGTCTAATACTTTCTTCCTTGGTATCTCGGCGAGGAGGAGGACCAGCGAATAGGATGATGAACAAAGGCGGTGTTTCCGGCGGCGGTAGCGGAGGAGGAAGCGGACCGACGGCGGCGGCAGCCGCAGCTGCTTTACAGAAGCAAAAGACTTTGTTGAAGAGAGTAGAGGATGACATCACATATGTGGTCGATAACTTCACTCAAATCGTCAATGTCGCTAGGGTAAAGTGAAGACTTGTCGATTTCAATCTCTTGATCATATAGATTGAGTTGAAGATTAAAATCTAATTATTGAAGTGAACATTTTTGGTAGGTGAGTGATCCTCCGGTGAAGAACTCGCAGGAAGCTTACATGATGGAGATGCGAGCTTCTAGAATGGTAATACTATTTGATCAATTGAAATTCGAATGGTTTCTCTTTTTAGGCACCTGCAACTAGGGTTTGGTTTTTGTTAGCTTAATGGCTTCATTGTGTTTGCTGAATGATTTTGTCAATGATAAGACCAGAAAAATGTGGATCCAAAGCTCACTTATTTTAAATCTTTGAACCTGTGAAGCATTCACTGATGAGTCTCCGAATCGAGTCTTACATTTGTGTTTCAACTGAGTTTGTTATGCGCACTTATGCCGTCATTTTGTTTGTGGAATGACTTGTTACAGGCATACGGAATAGTGGAATTGTACATAGAAACAGGGTTTAGGGCAGGAAGTGTGAATCCAAGGTTCACTTATTTGAAATGTTTGAATCTCTGAAACATTCACTCACGAGTCTTCAAATCGAGTTTGACTTCTGTTTCAAAGGAGTTTGTTTTGCTATGGCTTATGCTGTTTTTGTGTTTGTTGAGTGACTTCTTATAGCCTGATTAGTGAATTTGTCAATGGAAACAGGGTTTAGGGTGTAGGGGCAGCATATCTTGTTTTGAAATGTTTGAATCTCTGAAACATTTACTAATGAGTCTCCAAAATTCTCGTTTTGTACTTTTGTTTTCAACTATGTTTGTTTTGGCTGGCTTATTATACCCTTATTGTGTTTTGTTAATTGAGTTTTTCATTAATGAAAACAGGTTCAAGCAGCTGATTCTATTTTGAAACTTGTATCGGAGCTGAAGCAAACCGCTATCTTTTCTGGATTTGCATCACTAAACGATCATGTGGAACAGAGGATTGCAGAGTTTGATCAAGAGGCCGAGAAGACAAATCGATTGTTGGCTAAAATAGGGGATGATGCAGCTGCTAGTCTTAAAGAGCTCGAGGCTCATTATTATTCCTCTGCTCAGAGATTGAGTCTAGACATCTAAGTGATTTATATCTCCGGAGAAAAAGGAAAAAGCTCATTTGCACTTGCAGGATGTTCTAATTTCTATATCCAACAATCTTGAGGCTACTGGTCTAATTTTTTATATAAATGAGGTTGAGTTTCTAACTTACTTTTACTCCAACTTTCTTTAACCCTTGTATGTCAAAGCAGAAAATATGTCACATTATAAATTTGTACCTGCAGAGAATGGTTTCAAAAAGAATGTTAAACTTTTGGCATGTTTTACAGAGAATCAATGTACAGAAGAGAAATTATATTCGACTAGTTAAGAGTGTTGTCTTCTAATTATTTTGTTTTAACATTTTAGAAGAATTCTATAATTTGAAAACTAAATGTTTTCAAAATTTTGAAAACTAATCTTGAAACTAAAATGGGCATTTGATGTGACTGATAACCTTGTTAACTGAAAACTCATCTTCAATTGTCTAAAATATTGAATTAAGTGAAAACTGAAAACAAAGCTTAAGCCAAAATAATACTAGAGTAGTAGACTCATTCAACATTTGTGTGTAGTTAATCTTGATTTTTTTCAGGTATATTAGTAAATTTTAATTTTTTAAAGTTAGTTTTCAAACTTTTGAAGTCCATGAGTCAATATTCAAATTACATAAAACATATGGAATAATTTTTACAAATTTCGTCATCAAGGAATCCTTCTTTTTTTGGAATCTTTAAAAGTTACTTAGCTTCAGTCTCCACCAAATGTTTCCTTAGTGCATGTCCACCTTAATGCTAAATTCCAAGTTTTTTTTGTTCTTTGCGTGCAAAAATTCCAACTTATCAACATTTGACTGAATCACATTTCAACATACCTCAATTCTGTTATTTTAGTATTTTACTAATTCAAAAGAAATATGGTTTCGATATGTTAACCAAATTCCGTTATATAAAACCAAGAAATTCGTTGAAGTTTTTTAAAAAATCTATATATTATATATGGTACGTACCATATTTCCCATACATATCAATTCGCGTTAAGTTGCCATATTATTCAAATGCCCGAAATAACAAAAAAGTTGAATGTATATGGAAAATTAAGATGAATTCATGCCTAACCTATAAAATTGGAAGAAGAAACGAGAAGGACGATACAAGTTAATTAATTTGGCATAATTGTGTTTGAAAGAGACTAGCTAATAATACTGTTTGAAGAATCTATATGCATCGTCAAGAATGTGTCTGTAAATTTGCACCACATAAAACATATATATCATTATCAAAAGTATCAGAATCATTATTACTAAAGTAGAGTCTTGAAGCTTCTTTTGCTGTTGTTAAATGTTGAAGCTTCTCCATTTTCTTTGTTAAGCTTTTCTATCTTGTGTTAGAGAAGAAAAAAAATCAAGAATGGAGAGGATGAGTTCGCTAACTCCTCTTCAACCTCCAGCTTATGGGAACTTAATCACTGTTCTGAGCATCGACGGTGGTGGTGTCAGAGGAATTATTCCGGCAACTATTCTCTCTTTTCTCGAGTCCGAGCTTCAGGTATTTTTATGTTGTACATGTGTTAACTTTTTGCCTTTAGATCAAATATAAAATTAAATCCATACCAAACAATTCGAAGGTATTTATCTTTATCTAATAGTAATTTAAGGTTCAGTTTAAATTTACAAAAAGTTAACTGGATTCACTAATAATATCTTGAAGATTAGGACTGGTTTAATGCTTAGGAGAATTAGAGCAATTATTAAAGACGATGACAATACAGGTTTATTATTTTTCTTATTCGCAATGTTTTAATGAATTAACATTGTTTTTTCATTTCAGTTTACTGGATTAACGTCAGTTAAAATGTAGATGTTGAATTTCACGGGTTTTTACAATGGGTATTAAAGAAGAAGAGTTTAATAGTTCGTATAACAGGGGAACCAAACTGTTTATGTATTTTTTGGAATTCATTATTTTGTTAGGTTTTTTCTTATAAAAAAAATAATTAGTCTTTTTGAACTAAATGCTTTTTTACAATTTTATTTATCGAACTAACGTCTGTTAAAGTGTGGGGTAAAAAAAAAAGAATTGTTGATCCGAATATTAAATAAGAAAATAGTTAATTTATTCATGTATTTTTAGAAATACCCAAAAGATGTATTTTTCTAGTAAATGTTATTAATTGAGGTATTTTTAAGAAAGACTATATATTTTGAACTGTATCAATTCACGATAAGTTTTTCAAATATCTTTTTGTCATAATCCTCTTTGTTGGATAAAATATATTGTTTCGAATTAGAAACTAGATGGGGAAGAGGCAAGACTTGCAGATTACTTTGATGTGATTGCTGGGACGAGCACGGGTGGGCTAGTGACCGCCATGCTCACCGCCCCAAACCAGCAAGGGCGTCCCTTATTTGCCGCTAACGAAATCAAAGACTTCTATCTTGAGCATTGTCCTAAGATTTTTCCTCAATATAACTTTCCCTTTTCGACCGCAAAAAAACTGATGAGGTCTCTAACGGGACCCAAGTACGACGGTCACTACCTTCATCAACTTATCAAAGACAAATTAGGAGACACAAGACTAGACCAAACACTCACCAACGTCGTGATTCCTACTTTTGATATCAAAAACCTTCAGCCTACCATTTTCACTACCTATGAGGTTTGCACATAGCATAACTAAATATTTTTCTATCCTTAAAACAATAATTTTTTCTTACAAAATGACTTATAATGTTGATGTTAATAGGTGCAAAACAATCCTCTAAAAAACGCATTACTCGCGGATATTAGTATCTCAACCTCAGCAGCCCCGACCTATCTACCTGCTCATCACTTTCAAACACAAAACTCGAAAGGGGATGTCAAAGAGTTCCATCTCATTGATGGTGGTGTTGCAGCTAACAACCCAGTAAATATTTCAAAATATTACCAAATCTTTTATATTTCTACAACATTTTCCCAAACAACTTTTTAATTTATATGGTTTGATTTTATATATAGGCTTTGTTGGCCATTGGAGAAGTGACAAAGGAAATTACAAAAGGTAATACTGATTTCTTTCCCATAAAACCAAACGACTATGGAAGGTTTCTCGTGCTTTCACTTGGGACAGGTGATCGTAAGGTCGACCAGAAATTCGATGCAAGAGAATGTGCGGGCTGGGGAATGTTGAGTTGGTTGGTACATAGAAATTGCACGCCTATCATCGATGCCTTTACACAAGCAAGTTCTGATATGGTTGATTATCATCTATCTACCGTATTCCAGGCTCTTCATTCAGAACCCAACTATATCCGTATTCAGGTAGATATATTTAGTTTATAATCCTTTTGTTTCTCTTTATTTAAGTTTTAAGGTATCACACAGAGTAAGGATTCATTAAATTTTGTATTTTACCTAAACAACACTAAAAACTCAATAAAATTTGTATAAAAATCTGAAAACATCAATTAAAATGAAAAAAATAAAATTCCTAAAACTTCATTTAAAGAAAAATAGAGGGAGTAAGATATGAACTTTCAAAAAAATTGTATACTACTGAAGTGATATATGTTAGGAGTCTCACATAAAAAAGGTCATGGGAGTTATATATAAAGTATATAGGCCGGTATACTCCTTTTTATGAAACATAGCAGTACAACAAACAATAAACCGCTTTTATTATCAGCATTTTACCTTTGAATCTTATTCTTCTAACCAGAATTTTGGGAAACATGTAGGATGATACATTAACGGGAGATGCATGTTCGGTTGATATCGCAACGGAAGAAAATTTGAATAATTTGGTGAAGACAGGAGAGAAACTGTTGAAGAAACATGTGTCAAGAGTGAATCTTGAAACGGGTTGTACTGAGGATGCCTACAAGATTACAAACGAGGAGGCTCTTACCAAGTATGTTTAGTGATATGTCTACTCTAGACTATATCGACCAAATTAAATTTTTAATTACGTCATAAAATTTGTATTACATATCAATATATTTGATGCTTTCCTTCTTATTTTTTGGGTGGCCATTGGACAGGTTAGCAGATTTACTCGCTAGGGAGAAAAGGCTTCGTGACATTAATACTTATTAAGAGTATGCTATTAAGATGCACAATTACTGGAAATTTTATGAAAAAGCTTTCAAAATATATATCTAATAAAGATGCACAACTTTCCCAAGCATTTTTTTGGATTTTCACGATATAAAATTAAAAAAAGATGCAACTCAAATATGTGACTTATAACTAGGCTCTGATACACGTTTAAACCAGTACAATTAAAATGGGACGTATCTATTTATCTATCTTTTGATTCGGAATGCTGAAATGCGAACACGTTTGAAAAAGGATCTTAGAGCGAAAAAAAAATCTTAAATATTATTACGAAACCTAATGAGTATTTTAGAACTGTATTATTAAAATAGATTTTGCTAAAAAAAAGTCTTTGATGGTTCCAAAACTACAGACATGGAAGGTACATAATATTTAATAATCTTTAAATTTTCTAGAGATTATGACGACGTGAAGCACACCTATCTTCGTAGAGACAATGGAGCTTTGTTTACCTATTCGTGACAACAAGTCATGTTGGATTCTAAATGATAAAATGAAGTCAACCTAAAAATTGATGCTTTAAAAAAACACCAAACCATTGGTTTCTTCTAACTACGTGGAAACCAGAACACTTTTGATCTAACATTCTCGCGCGCCGGCGATGTTGCTCAAACCTGGAAACAAGATTGTCTCGCCGGAGGTAATCTCCTAACTGCAAATTATAATTAACACCTATAGTTTTATTATTTTTTGGACGAAGAAAGTATAAAGAGTTACCAAACCGATATATGGTAAGTTAAAATGATGTCACGTTTTAGGTCTATTCGGAAAAGAAATCTGGATCACACCGGATTATATGAAAAAGGAAAAGTATTAAGAGTTATAAACGGGATATACACATATCATATTATTGTTAAGATCTTTTTTTTTTTTTCTGGTACTTAGATTTACATGCATCTTAATTAGATTACTATTGCTAGTTAGGTAAGGTTTACCGATTCTTGAACGTAAGATTCATAAAACCTAATGTCCTCTTGTTTTGGCTTTGTGCAGACGAGTCATCATCGTGACTCAGCCTCAAACTCATCAAACCATAAATCTCAACAACAATCACGCAAAGATAAGCAGAAGCAAGTTGATCAAATGACAAAGAAGAATGAAGAACAGCATCTAATCATCAAACAAAACAATCGTTCTGTTCACAGTAACATGAGCTCACGAAGCAACAGCATGGAAACCGCATCATCTAGTAATCATTCTAAGCCTCACACGGGAGGAGATATTAGGTGGGACGCGGTGAATTCTCTCAAATCGAGAGGGGTCAAGCTCGTAATCAGTGATTTTCGAGTCTTGAAGCGGCTCGGATATGGAGATATCGGAAGTGTTTATCTCGTTGAACTCAAAAGAGCAAACCCTACAACGTATTTCGCGATGAAAGTCATGGATAAGGCTTCTCTTGTGAGCAGGAACAAGCTGTTAAGAGCGCAGACGGAGAGAGAGATCTTGTCTCAGCTTGATCATCCTTTCTTGCCTACTCTTTATTCTCATTTCGAGACTGATAAATTCTATTGCTTGGTGATGGAGTTTTGTAGCGGAGGCAATCTTTATTCCTTGAGACAGAACCAACCTAAAAAGTGTTTCACTGAAGATGCTGCAAGGTTAGTATTGAAACAGAGTATTTAAACAGAGCAAAATCAGAGTTTTATAAACCAAATTTAACTATAGAAATTATAAGTACAAAACTAAAAGGAAACCACACACTTGTTTAACAACTTATATGATGAATGGTTTACATCTTTTCCATTTTCACGTTTTGAAAATATGATTTCAACTAATTTTTACCACTTAAGTACTCATCAAAATTTAAACGATTTCACTATATACTCCCAACGTGTTACAAATAATTATGATTATTCAGCGGAAACTAATAAAGTTTCATTCAGATATTTCAATGGTCTTGACTGATACTCAAATGAATAGCGGAATCATAAAACAACGGAATGTTTTGGTACGATTTTTGAATTGCTTTATGTCAAAATTATGAATGAAATTTTTGGTTTTGTTGCTTTGACAGGTTCTTTGCATCAGAAGTGTTATTAGCATTAGAATACTTACACATGCTCGGAATCGTATACCGAGATTTAAAGCCAGAGAACGTTCTAGTTCGAGACGATGGTCACATTATGCTCTCCGATTTCGATTTATCCCTCCGATGTTCAGTCAATCCAACACTCGTCAAATCTTCCTCCGTACATGTCGCTGGAACCACGGGAATCATCGATGATGATGTAGCGGTCCAAGGATGTTACCAACCGTCAACATTCTTGCCAAAAATCCTCCAATCATCCAAGAAAACCCGAAAATCGAAATCAGATTTCGACGGATCATTACCAGAACTAATGGCAGAGCCGGCAAACGTTAAATCGATGTCTTTTGTCGGGACACACGAATATCTAGCACCCGAGATTATACGAAACGAAGGTCACGGAAGCGCCGTGGATTGGTGGACATTTGGTATCTTTATCTACGAGCTTCTCCATGGAGCTACACCTTTTAAAGGTCAAGGAAACAAAGCAACACTCTATAATGTTGTCGGACAACCTTTGAGATTCCCGGAACATTCTCAAGTGAGTTCAACGGCGAAAGATTTGATCAAAGGTTTGTTGGTGAAAGAACCACAAAATAGAATTGCGTATAAGCGTGGTGCGACAGAGATAAAGCAACATCCTTTCTTTGAAGGTGTGAATTGGGCTTTAATTCGTGGTGAAACGCCGCCTCACTTGCCGGAACCGGTGGATTTCTCGTGTTTTGTGAGGACGGAGAAGGAGAAGGAGAAGGAACAAGGGCTGAAGGAGGCTTTGCCGGTGTTGACGGTGGCGGAAACGGACGGAGAGATGAAGAAGAAGATGGGTGATAAAGCTATAAGGAGTAGTGATCCTGATTACATTGATTTTGAATATTTTTAGCGGTAAAGAGTAATAACGACTATATTGTTAAGACTTTTTTTATTTTTAATCTCCTTTAGTGTTCAATGAAATGGACAATATGATGGAACTTGTTAAAGTAAAAATGCAGTTTTCTCTTACATTGTTTTCTTCAGCTGAATATATTAGATGTGATAACTCTTCATTTATTAGAGATGATGGTCTGGTTTACACACTAAATTATGGTTTAATAAGAACCAGTTGATACCGGATAGATTCTTTTTGTATAAAACATTTTGTACAATGATATAATGATATTATATTTAACAACAATGGAATAACCGAGAAAAAGATAAATGAAAATTAACAGAGTAATTATAATTGAAATTCATATCCAATTTTAATGAGTAAAATAAGTTGGAAATAGCGGTAACACATACCAGATGGTAATGATATTAATAATTGGGTGAAATTGGGTTCAATGCTCTAATACTAATCCAAACTCGCATACTCCATCAAAGAGGAAGATGATTTGGGAGGATTTTGATAACTGCATTCCCTGTTTCTATGGAATATAAAAATAGTGATGTACAAAGTCTTATATGCAAATATAATTTGTTTGGTAGGAGTTGATGCTTACTTAAATCATAATTCGGTGTGTAGCTCACACCATCAAATCTAATATATTGCAATATGATTTCTGTCTAGTGCTATGAATGTACAAAATGTAATATACAAATATAATATATCCATTACAAGCCGGTTTTCATTAAGTCATATTTCAGTGTATAAACCAGACCATCATATTTAATATTATCCAATAAAAAACGTATTCAGTCTTATTTTTTGTTTGCATTAATTCAGGTCCTTTTATTTGTTTTCTTTATTTTTTAAATAATCCAAATAAAATATAATATAACATGGATGATATAATTTGACTTTTGGTTCAAATTTGTATTCAGTCACATTTAACGTTGTTTTCTTCTTCTAGCTAAAATCTGTTTGCACGTTCAAAATCTCATTTCCATTTTTTTTCTTCTTTATTTTTATCCTTGTATCTTTACTCTTAATATTTTGGTTTATGAAGTTTCAAAGCATTTAATGAAATTGGCATATTAGATTGTCATAGTCCAATTATAATTTCAGAACAAGTGAATTTGCCAAATAACAACCTCTCATCTATATTAGGTAACTAACAATCATATATTAGAAATTAGAAAAGTAATAAAAGGTGGAAAATTTTTCAGGATTGAGTGGACAAAATACCCCTGAAGACAAAGAGAGGTCTATTTTGTTTCAGAATTGCGATAGTGACGTGTATGTACCTTGCTTTGAAATTTTCCTTCCGTAAACGACGAAGGGACGTGGCACAGACGATGGCGACGTTTGCTTTTGAGGTTTATCGTTATCTATGAATTGTACGGACGGGGACTAGGTTTTACCCACAACAGCTCCACCTATAAATTCGGCCTCCATCTTGTTCCCAAAGAATAGATAACTAGGTTACAGAAGAACAAAGGTTAGTCTAGAAATTAAGGATTTCTCTCTCGACTATTTTGGTCTTCATTGCTGAAATAGATGTCTGTCTATTTTGTTATACAAATCTGTCTATTTTGCTATACAGATCTGAGATAGACAATCCTTTTGAATGATTCTGAAAAAATCTTTGTTTTGGACGAGATTGGAGTAGATTCAGCCAGTAAAGGTACAAACTTTCACATTTCTGGAGATGATGGATAGCTAACTAGTGAGTTACGAAATTTATCTATTAGCAACATGTCTATTCAAAGACAATAGTTCACTACTGTATAGTGCATTGGGTTGTAGAACTGACAGGTAACAAAGTGACGAGAATTAACTATCCATAAATATACGTAATTATTCATACATATAGTTAACTGTGTAGTTTGTGATAATGAATGGTGATGTGCTTTAGATTTCACAATTTAGGGAAACATAGTATGTGAGATAGGTAACTATTGAAGAGGCATAATAATCTATTGGGTATGTTTATCTATTCAAAGCCAGTAGTTAACTATTAAGGACCTAATATAGCAGATGAGTTGTAGAACTTAAAGGTAATGAACCAATAGAGTGACAATATTTAACTATCCATACAGATAGTTAAGTAACCCAATAGATAGTTAATTATCAATAGGGTCGACTTGCGTGGGCTACACGTACTATCGCGTTTCCTGCGTTATCTACACAAACTAATTCCCTCTTTAATCCGCTACACAAACTAATATTTGCTCCATACAACTACACAAACTAATCTAACTCTCTTGGGATCCCCAAACCGGTCGACAAACCGGGTTTAAGTTTTTGAACCGAACCGGGTTTGACAATTAACCAAACCACACAAATTAATTCCCTCTTTGATCCACTACACAAACTAGTATTTTCTGTATACAACTACACAAGCTAATCCAAGTCTCTTGGGATCCCCAAACCGGTTGGCAAGTTTTACAATTAACTAAAAAAAAAAAAAAACCAAACATGAATCCTAGGGAACTCGAACTTAAAACCTCACACCTAAAACCATGATCCAAGACCACTAGAGCACAACAAAATCGATGTTATACTTTCCCATAAGTGTTTATTAAACCCTTTTCTGAATTGTCGTAATAAACTAGAAACAATTTCAGGGTGGGGAATCAAACTCATGATCACCCCCCCCCCC
>OVAP01001490.1:0-23696 GCA_900406295.1 Aurinia saxatilis | reverse complement strand
AAGAATCTGCCATCAAACGATGCTCCTTTCGTGATCGTAAAGATATTTGTGGCAACGTGAAAAAAATATGGCGTCACGTAAATGTTATTTCAGTAATTATAGTTTCAACAAAACGTAGCATGTTTTATAAACAATCTGCCGTCAAAGGGACGTAAAAAATAGAATTGTCGTCAATAGACGGAAAAAACTGTCACAAAATAAATAAATCTGTCGTACATAAAAAATCTGTCACGGGATAAGCAAATCTGTCACCACATAACCGAAAATGAAAAGTTAAATCTGCCGTAAAAATAAAACTCTGCCACCTCATGTGGCAGAGTGTTTGTTATAAATCTGCCAAACGCAAAAAATTTCATTACTAGAACAATATACCAAAATAAATCTGTCATGGTCTTAATAAATCTGTCATGAATTAAAAGTCTGCCACCACATGATAATAATGGTATTTTCGTAAATATTATTATTTTCGAAAAATTCAGTAATGACATTTTTCGTAATTACTATTTTTTATCAAATGATTGAACGACAAGGTGATCATTAATAAAATATCAGTTGATCCAAACTTTAACTTGACAAAATAGTAATTTTACCTAAAATATGTGTTATTCTAATTTTTTTCCCTTATTTATATATATACAAGTTTCATTATTTTTCTTTTTTCCATTTTTTTTTTGTGTGAAAATATATTGGGGACATCTCTATACAACCTTAGAGATTTGAATTCTCTATCACACAAAAAATCACCATCTTCAAATTGTTACAAACCTGTAACAAATGTCTCGAAGCGTCCTATCAGTCTCCGAGACATTTCGGAAACACGGGAGCATGCTTATAGCAGTCCCGATGCTTAATCAAGGACTTATCATATTAAGACAATATCCTTAGTCAAGGACTTATTTGGACTATAGCTGCAAATATTGAACTATATAAATTAAGGATAATACTACTGCCATGAAACGGGGAAATGTAAAGCTCTAGAAGGTTCCTCTTCTACTAACAAGTTTCATCAGGGATTTATGACATTGAAACTCTTGAAGAATACTACCTTTGTTTGT
This sequence comes from Aurinia saxatilis, assembly GCA_900406295.1. Lineage (NCBI taxonomy): Eukaryota > Viridiplantae > Streptophyta > Magnoliopsida > Brassicales > Brassicaceae > Aurinia > Aurinia saxatilis. The sequence goes on along the minus strand of OVAP01001490.1, from coordinate 22,641 downwards.
AGCTTCAAAAGCCTATAATTAAGTGTAGCCATTTAAAGAATTCCGATTAATTTTCAAATATTTTCATCATATGGAGAGACTGGTTCTAGAGAATGATAACTTTTATCTTCCACATCGTCTTAATACGTATGTAAGTATATCTTCTCTTGGATTCAGTGATGAGGAACTTTTTGGGATCGCGATTATCATCAATCTTCACTCAGCTAAAATGTGAAACAAGTTTGTCCAACCAAATGTAAAGCCATGGAAGTAGATGCTATTATATGGTAACAGGATTTATCGAGCTCCTTACATGACTTGGTCGATCGACCTCTTAACTTGGACTAATTTGATGAATATCGTCATTATTTCATCCATCTTCCACTTCCCTACTCGGCCATGGATCAAATAATTTAAGCTAAACCCTTCACAAAATATGTACAACTTATTTGCTTATGAATAATCTCATATGTTCTATAGCTGCAAAAATCATTTGGGTAAAATAGTTCACTCTGAGACATGTATGATCTCTTCATAAAAAAATGAGGAACTTTCTCAAAATGAAACAGCACACAACCACTTAAGAGATGCATTTAGAAGACCAACAAGAATCGGAGGTCCATCAACTCTGTCCCCCACTTTTAAAACATACGTAGCCAAACCATAGATCTAAATGTTAGGTACCTCTACTAGTGATTGGGCTAGTCTCGGCCAAACCATATATCTAAGTTAGGTCCAAGAAAGCTTTATTGATTAGGCTAGATGTTTACACATCAGTGAATCATACTTTGAGAAAAATATCAAATCTCTTCACCAGTCTAAAAATAGATCAAAATCGTTTCCGGTGAATCATTTGTAACTTCCAACTAATCTAAATATGGAAAATGTATTCACGTGGTGTCAATATAAATCGTCACGGACGTCATGAAAAATTCAAAGGAAAAGACATAAATGACACGCAAGTAGATGACTTTACACATTTTGCTGTAGTTGGATAAATATCAAACAGCAATTATTAAAACACAAGTATAAAGTTTGGTCTGGTTGTTGAAAAACTTTAAATGATGTGAAATTGTAGGTAAATGTAACTTCTCTGTTTCATTTTCTTGAATAGTATTTTTGTCCACTATAATTAGTGTAAAAGAAACGAAAAAAATCCCAAAAAGTGAGGAAGATAATTAAGTTTTTTTTAGACATTTTAGTAAATTAATAGTAAGAGAAAAGAAAGAGATAGAGATATGAATGACATGTCAAGTCCGACAAGGAGATACATGCACTTGTCGTCCTTCTAATCCTTTCCCCCATTAACATCGTTAAAGACCATCTTTCCTTCTTTCTTTCTACACTTCCTTGTTTTCTCAGGCCATGGCGATTTGGTTTTCTAGATCAAAAACTCTTGTTTCTACTCTGAGACACAATCTTGGTTTGTCCGCCCCTCCTCGTCCCGTCGCCTCTACAGGATATCGGTCGTTTTCGACAGTGTTTTCGGGTCCTGTTGGAAGCCTCCGACGTCACGAGTCGACGGCTGTGGAGACACAACCTGATCTGGTTCAACACAGTGATGAAGAGGATCTCCAGGTAATTATTATTTTAATGATCTTAATTTTCACGTGGATTATGCTTAATAATTTTAAATTTGGGATACAAGAAAGTGTGGATAAACTTATCTCAATTGTACAATTCAATTATCAAACATTAATTTGTTAGTAGATTCTTTTCGGTTCAAAGGGATTTCAAACCGGTTTGGTATTCTTTTTTTCGAATTTTGACAATTTCTTCGCTGATAAAATGCAAATCTAGGTGAAATTGTTTCTACTTAATTAGGTCCAATTTTTCTTGTTATTACTTTTGTAATCTTATGTTAACCAAAAAAAGTAATTGAAATGGTATGGGTTTTGTTCTGGTACGTGGTTAGCTCCGTACTAGTTAGCATTTAGCAAAGTGTTCAGATCCACACACGTGGCATGCAAACAAACAAAAGTAGGGGGCCACAAGTCACACGTATGACTTCTATTTTAGTACTAGTGCTTCGCGGGTCCCACTTTCGCTCATTTGATTTGGTACGTGTACGTCTCATTCATAGTCATTAGTCATAATAGTAGCAGGTGTAGACAATATTTTGCATTATCATCCCATTTCTTATCAAACTTTCGTACATTTGCCCCAAAAGTTTTGGTTCTACCATACCGAACACCATCTTAAACCGTATTTTAAATTTAATACCAGGAATTAGATTTCCCGGGAGGCAAAGTCGGTTACACATCGGAAATGAAATTCATACCGGAATCTTCTTCTCGGAGGATTCCATGCTACAGGGTTCTCAACGAAGACGGAGGAATCATCCCGGATAGCGATTTTATTCCGGTACGTTAGTTTCAAGAACGTAATTTCAGAGTTTGGTATAGTTCGGTTTAGAGTTGACCACTGACTTAAATTTTTTTAAAATACAAAGGTGAGTGAGAAATTGGCGGTAAAGATGTACGAACAAATGGCTACACTTCAAGTAATGGATCACATCTTCTACGAAGCTCAACGTCAAGGACGAATCTCGTTTTATCTCACTTCTGTCGGAGAAGAAGCCATTAACATCGCTTCTGCTGCTGCTCTCAGTCCAGACGACGTCGTTTTGCCTCAGGTAAGTAAGCAAGTTGTCGCGTTTTCGGCTTTGATCGGTTCTGTTTTAACCGTGAAATTCGGTTTTTTGGTGTAGTATCGAGAACCAGGAGTACTTCTATGGCGCGGTTTTACGTTGGAGGAGTTTGCGAATCAGTGTTTTGGTAACAAAGCTGATTATGGTAAAGGTAGACAAATGCCTATTCATTATGGATCCAGTAAACACAATTACTTCACCGTCTCTTCTCCAATCGCGTAAGAATCTCCGGAAATCAATTCGTGATTGTTCTTTTCTTTGCGGGGTTTTCGTGTTCTTGCTGATTCTTTTCTTTTGTAAATTTTGGATTTCAGTACTCAGCTTCCGCAAGCTGCTGGAGTTGGTTATTCTCTGAAAATGGAGAAGAAGAATGCTTGTGCAGTTACATTCATTGGAGATGGCGGCACAAGCGAGGTTTATTACAATTATAAATTGGCTATTTTTCTTGAAGGATAAAATATTCAAGAAAACGTTTTTAAATAAGAAATATTTCAAGAATTGAATTTTATGTATTTTGGTGTTGATTTTTGGGGACTAGGGAGATTTCCACGCAGGATTGAATTTCGCGGCGGTGATGGAAGCTCCAGTAGTGTTTATCTGCCGGAACAATGGTTGGGCCATCAGTACTCATATCTCAGAACAATTCAGAAGTATGATACTAACTAACTTAACTTTCTCTGTTTTTTTATTATAACAAAGAAGCAATCAAATCCTCTGCTCTTTTTATGTAAATGTAAGTGGTTGTTTATAGGTGATGGGATTGTTGTGAAAGGTCAAGCTTATGGAATCCGAAGTATTCGTGTAGATGGTAATGATGCACTCGCGGTTTATAGTGCGGTACGCTCAGCTAGAGAGATGGCTGTAACTGAACAAAGACCTGTTCTCATTGAGGTAAAATCATATTAGAGAACTGCAATAGAATTTATTACTTTTGCCTTATGAATTTGGTGAAAAGATATTTTGTGGTTTTTTTTAGGCGATGACATATAGAGTAGGACATCATTCTACATCCGATGATTCGACTAAGTACAGGGCGTCCGACGAAATCCAGTACTGGAAAATGTCTAGAAACCCTGTGAATAGATACAGGAAATGGGTTGAGGATAACGGATGGTGGAGTGAAGAAGATGAATCCAAGCTAAGATCTAACACGAGAAAACAGGTAGGATTTCATTAGCCATCGCCACATTCTTAATGCTAAGTTTGAAGCTACTAACCGGTTTAGTGGGTTCTTTTTTTGTAGCTTTTGCAAGCGATTCAGGCTGCCGAGAAGTGGGACAAACAACCATTGACTGAGTTGTTTAACGATGTATATGATGTTAAGCCGAAGAATTTAAAAGAGCAAGAACTTGGTTTAAAGGAATTAGTAAAGAAACAACCTCAAGATTATCCTCCTGGTTTTCATGTCTGAATCTAGAATGAGTGTAACGTAACGTTGAAGATCTCATTCTTATATTTGTTGTGTTCATGTACATACATCCTTCTCAGCGGAATATATAGTGCCCATGACTCGAGTAGTACTCGAGTATAAGCGTAGACAATGGCATTTGCAGCATCATGGAATGGCCGTGAGAAAGTTTTAATAAAATCTAATTTGTCGACTATACTTTACAAAATAGTGCTACCAATTAGTATATAAACTATGAGAACTACATAGTGTATGGTTAAATCACAAAAACAGACCTATGAGTATCATATAGAAGCTTCGTTAATATTGCTCAAACTTAAACGTGCGTTACAAGACTGGTTCTTCCTCCGAATCTTCTTCTTCCATTATCTATCTGTAAAACCATGTGCCTCCTTAATTTCACTTATTACTCAACTAACAACCAGTTGTAATAATATCAATGGTTTTAATAACTCATCAGCAACGCCCAAAAACAGAAATAAATTAGACAAAACAAAAGATCTCAAAATGATGGAGGAAGAATTCAAGAACTTCATCAAAGTATGTGTTTCACAAATAATCGCTGTATCTTACTGTTACTACTTATCATCCAGAATCAAACCTGGCATTTTAAGATTAGTCTTTGTTCTTCCCGTTTGTGCTTCGTTCCGTGTTCTTCCTCTGTTTTTCTCCTCTGTGGTTCTCTGTTCATACACAGTTTTCTTTATCTCTGTCGCAAATCTAAAGCTAATCCTCTTCTGCTTCGATAAAGGTCCTCTTTACCCGCTTCCCCCGAATCTCTTCCAGTTCATTGTTTTCACTTGCTTCCCTGTTAAGCTCAAACAGAAATCTAAATCCCGATATCATTACCCCAAATGGTTTTTCGTCGTTAAAGCTGCACTCTTTGTTTTAGTGCTACATGTTCTTGAGTACAAACAACATTTCCCTCCGATTCTACTATTAAGTCTCTATCCTCCTTATCTATACTTAGAGCATGAGATGATCTTAACACCGCTCAACACTCTTGTCGCCATCGCTCTAGGACGCGAGCTCGAGCCACAGTTCAATGAACCGTACTTAGCCACTTCTCTTCAAGACTTTTGGGGTCGGAGATGGAACATCATGGTCTCTGATATTCTTCGGTCAGGGGTCTTTTCCCCTGTGAGGCAAATCTGCCAACGATTTCTTGACTTGGAGTTGGCTATGATCTTAGGAGTCTTGGCAACGTTCGTAGTCTCTGGTGTTGCGCATGAGGTGTTGTTCGTCTATATAACACGTGAGCCACCTACATGGGAGGTAACTTTGTTCTTTGTGTTACATGGAGTTTGCACGGTCGTTGAAGTATTGGTGAAGCAGAAGATTTTTAAGGGAAGGTTTCCAGCGATACCGGTCGTGTCGCAGTTGCTCACCATGGGAGTGTTTTGGGTTACCGCTGGTTGGCTTTTCTTTCCGCAGATTGAACGGAGCAATGTTATGGACAGACGTGCTAAGGAAGTCTCGTTGTTCGTTGATTTCTTCAAGCGCACGTTTTGGTGACATATGTTCACGTTTCCAAAATCATTATTACGTTTCCAAAAACGTGGTATCATATATATATTAGTTGAAATTTGATTAAAATCTATTGCTTGTTTCCATTTCACATCCTCATTGTAATTCTAATCGAACCCTAAATTTGATATAAACGATTTAAAGCGCCCAAACCATCTGAAAACGTACCTAATTATTCAACGATCAAAAATTGTTGTAGTTTGATGTGGTGTTCAAAAAAGAATTTATATCATTGTTTCATTATTATTATGAGACTGGTGTGAGTGTCTTTCTTTTTTTATAAATAGAATTTTTGCAATTGACATTGTAACTAAGACGATTAACCATCTCTAAACCGAGAAAGGTTATCGGTTGGATATGAATCAACTGAGATTGAACAATAAAATGGTTCATGTACAATATATCTTTAAAATTATATATACTTATTATGTAGATGGATAACTGATGTCTGTTAAATAATGTTTTATTTAATGTCATTTGATGTCATCCCAAAAAAAATAAAATTAAATAAGATCCACTTCTAAGTTTAAGTTCTAGCTGAAAACAATTAACAATAATTTTGTATGTATTTTGTTAGGACTCTTATCACTCCCGGGGTAGAGTATTTAATTTGATTGATGTTATTGTACCAATTTGGATACAGGAAAAGACTATAAATTTTTGTGGGCTTGAGATAAAACATAACTAAAATATAAAGCTGAGTTAAATGACTGAATATGATTACAGTTACAAAAAAAAGGAAGAAGAAAGACTGAACATGCATTTGAGGGTGTGTGAGTACTGTGTCTGGTGAGAGCTTCGTCTTTTTTCCTTTTCTCCTTTTTAAAACGTGCCTACCTATCCAAGTGACATCTTCGTAATAATTGATCAAACGGGGCTAAGCGAAGTTTTGTTGACGTAAAAGTGTTTTACTGCAATAAGGATAAGGCAGATTACTATTAGGATTTGTTGATGTAGGACAAAACTTAATTGTTAACTGAACTAGTTCCACTTAAACAGAAGAGCATTTTATAGTTCTCATCATATGCAACAAAAAAAAAAACAAAAAAACAAGCGCACAAATACAGATTTTTTTACTCTCAGACTTAAATCCATCAAAATTTATTATAACATAAAATAACATGATCTATAACCAAACCAAAATAAACTTACATTTTATCCCCAAATTGAAATAGTTTTTTAAACAGAGAAACATTCTAAGTTTTATATGCCAAAACATTTAAATTCATATTTCATAAGTCATGCTAAGAATCTTAGATATTCAACAAAAAAATTATTTATTATTAAACCGTAGTCAATTTTCTCTAACAAAGTATGACACTTCATTTTATGTTAATCTAGTTTTTTAAAACAGAGGGATATTCTATTATTTTCATATGTCAATTTCTTTTTAATGCATTTGAAAGCAAAATGTATTTATCACGAAATCACACCACCGCAAAACATTGCTTTTAAACTACAAATCCAAATTTAAAACATACTTAACCATACATACCATATGAAAGCTAGTATAAAACAGAGAACCAAGTTATCAATAGACGTGGAGCATCATTCAACTTTTATCTTTAAAACTTTGGTGGTAAGTGCACCTTTATATATCCATAATCTATTTTCTTTTTTTGGTTGGCAAACTGGACTTCTTAGAAGTACATTCTTTTGTTCTCTCTTTGCCTTGCATCTGGATTGTGATTTAGGAATTGGATTGTCAAATTCAACAAAAATTGAATTATGAAAATTGGATTATGAGAAGGAATCACATCTGGTTATCCGAACATTCCAAAATAATATTTGTTGGGATTCTTCAAAAACTCATTAACAAAAAAACCTTTAAATTATTAAAAGTGTACGATCTCATGTAGACAATATGAGTACACTAAATTTTTTTTGCTAAAACCACATAGAAACAGCAAAAAAAAAATGAAGAAGGTGACTTTCACTCATGTTTCTATGATATGAAATTTCAAATACTGATGCATGTAAAATTGCATCCACAATCATCATATCATATGCATAGTCATCATTATCTTAGCATATGTCTTAGTAATAAAATAGTCATTTTCATAATTATTTTTATTATATAAAATATTTATAACCACTTTTTAAAACTTATAAAATACAAGCCTATAACTTGAGATTGAGAAATATTTGGATGTTATTCGTTGCGGCTTCGATTTTGATCAAGTGCAAAAGTTGTACACCCCTTTATATATTTGACACACATGTTCACTTCTCCTACTTAAAAGAATTTATTCCTTTATAACTAACCATTACCAGAATTTAATTTATCCTTTAATATTATAAAACGTATATTTTGTATTGTAACTTACAAAATAGTATTAAATTAGTATTTAAGTATGGGAGTCATTGGCTTAAGAATCTATTAAAAATTTCAAAGCATTTTTGGATGGCTCATAAAAATGTCAAATAAACAAAAACATTGCATTAAAATGTATCTGCCAGTCAGGATTATACACTTGTCAGCTTACGCGTCACAGAGACATTACCCACACGTTTTCTACTTCCTCTTTCCCTTCCATTTCATCAATTTTTTTTCATTTTTGTTTTTGTTATCGTTTCTTCTGGACAATAGCTTTTACTTCATAACACCCACAAAAATCAGAAGGAAACAGAAGAACCAAGAAACTCACTCAAAGGTATGATCTAAAAGGCCAAACTTTTCTGATTCTCTCTTTTATTTATACAGAAATTTTCTTTTGTGTAAATCCTCTCTGGTCTTAGATTAGTCAAGAGATTAGTTTAAAACTTTAAACCCAGAAAATAAAATAAAATTGAAGGATAATAAACTCGTCTAGTTCTAGAAAAGTCCAGAACCAGAGCAATTGTTTGGTTCTGTATCTCTGAAAACAAAAGTTTGTCTTTTTCCTGCATTTCTTCTTACTTTACTCAAACTAAGTGCTTTTACTTCCAAACCCCTTTTGTCTATTTTTAATTTGTCTCTCTGATTGCTTTGTGGTTTGATTAGAGATGGTGATGATAGGAGAAGCATCTATGGAACTGGACAATTGCTTTGAGAAGATGAAGATGGAAGGGATCTCTATGATCAAAGAGTGGAAAGACATCCCTGTGGAGCTTCTTATGAGGATCCTTTCTCTTGTCGATGATAGGCATGTCATTGTTGCTTCTGGTGTTTGCTCTGGCTGGAGAGATGCTGTCTCCTTTGGCCTCACTCGTCTCCGTCTCTCTTGGTAATAATACTCTCTAGTGGTTTGGTTTAGGGTTATGTTGATTTGTTGTAGATGACTCTTGATCTTTGTCTAACTCTATCTGATGTTGTTTCATTCTCTTTTGGAGTAGGTGCAACAAGAATATGAATAGCTTAGTTCTTTCTCTTGCTCCCAAGTTTGTTAAGGTGCAGACTTTAATACTGCGCCAGGACAAACCGCAGCTAGAGGACAGTGCAGTGGAGGCTATAGCTAATCATTGTCATGAGCTACAGGAGCTTGATCTCAGCAAAAGCTTGAAACTTACTGATCGTTCGCTTTATGCGCTTGCTCATGGTTGTCCTAACCTTACGAAACTCAACCTTAGCGGCTGCTCTTCATTCAGCGACATTGCTATTGCGTATTTGACCAGGTTCTGTAGGAAGCTGAAAGTTCTGAATCTTTGCGGATGTGTCAACGCTGTATCTGACCGTGCCTTGGAGGTGAATTTGGCATTTTACTGTTATCTCTCAGTCTGTTTTTTGGTTCATTTGGTTATAGAGTTTTGATTGATAGGAAGTATTTGTGGTGATGTGTGCAGGCTATTGGGAATAACTGTAACCAGTTGCAGACACTTAACTTGGGATGGTGTGAGAATATCAGTGATGATGGGGTTATGAATTTAGCTTATGGTTGTCCAGATCTCAGGACCCTGGACTTGTGTGGCTGTGTTCTCATTACAGGTAATTCACATAGTTAGTCTTACTTATAAGCTAAAATCAACGGTGATCTTGGACTCTTTAAAGCTCGGAATCGAACTAAAGTTTTGTCATGTAATGTTTGCAGATGAAAGTGTGGTTGCTCTAGCAGACTGGTGTGTCCACTTGAGATCATTGGGGTTGTACTATTGCAGAAACATAACGGACAGAGCAATGTACTCGCTAGCTCAAAGCGGGGTGAAGAACAAACCAGCGTCATGGAAGTCGGTTAAGAAGGGTAAATACGATGAAGAAGGTCTGAGAAGTCTCAACATCAGCCAATGCACTGCCCTCACACCTTCAGCGGTTCAGGCTGTTTGCGATACATTTCCCGCTCTTCACACATGCTCGGGAAGGCATTCGCTTGTCATGAGCGGTTGTCTGAACTTAACATCAGTGCACTGTGCTTGCATCCTTGAAGCACATCGCGCACACAGTGCTGTTCCTCATCCGGCTCATTGAAGCAGAGGAATAACATATATTGTATATGTTAATGAGAGTAGGTGCGTTTTATCAAGGAGGTAGCTTTTTTAAACGTATGTGAAAACTCCAAAACTTTGAGTTGTTCTTTCGTTGTCTTGAAAGAACTTTTGTAGGAGGAAGTAATACATTAGCTCCTCTCTGTAAGACTTCTTTGTTAATCAAAAAGCACCTTCCTCAATTTGTGAAAGATCTGTACCAATCATATACCAAAACATAGAATTAAGCAGATGATAAAAGCTAAGTTTGGAGCGAAAGCAAGTTCTACATTCAGTTGAATACTTAACTTCTCTGCAAGACCTCTTTGTTAATCAAAAGCATCTTCTTAGCTTGTAATGGATCCATAACAGTAATATAGCCAAACCCACAGAATAATAAGGTACAAGTTTGGATCAAAAGCAAGTTCTATATTAGTTTAGATACCTAACTTGTCCTTGGACAACAAAATTGTGTTGAAACTCCTACCTCAAGTTTCTATTGTGTTGAAACATGATGAATGATTGATGTAGACTTCAAGCAACATGCGTTTTTAAAGATAAAACACAAGAGATCCCTTTCTTCTGGTCTTCTTTTGTACTCTGCGAACTCCAAAGTTTCGAGACTCCTCAACAAACACTCGGGAACAGACTTGTTCTTCCAGTCCCAGCGAACCGGTAGATCCTTTGCATAGGCATAATATGCATAAGTCTCGACGTAGAGATTGAGGACTCGCAGTTTTGGAGAGCTTCTGAGCAACCAGACCAGTAACTTGGACCAACCAGTGCTGCGTATATAGAATGTCAAATGTTCAAGCTGATTATAGACAACACCATCACGAGCATACACAGACTTACTCTGCAGTGTTGTGGAATGCACGTAATGAAAGATGTGACTGATTCGAGAAGCTTCTCCGGATCCGTGCCTCGCAAAACAGTGATATCTGCCTCTTCCAGCTTTGGCATATACTCATTCGAATAAGAAAATGTATCTCTATAATCCTTAAATTTGAGATACTTCAAAGAAGGGGTAGCTATCACATACCCATCAGAAGAACACAACATATCCAAACGGGACGGTAACAACTAGGTCTTCCAAATTGTCGTCTACATTCCATTGAATAATCAGATCTTCTAGAACAGGGCAATGAGATAGAAGCAGACCAAGGGAATCTTCATTCGAGTATGTCACATGTCGAAGTTCCAACGTTTTCAAGGAAGGGAGACTAACCATTCACAAGAATCCTCCTGTATCCAAGTTTCAAAGTCACGAGTGACTTGCAGGTATACAAACTAGTGGGCAATAACACATTGAGTCCATCATAAAAACAAGCGTGGACTATTGGTATCAGTAGAAATGTCATAGCTATCACTGTAGTCGAGTTTTGGCAACCACATCCAACGAAACTCCCATTGTTTGGACAAAATGCTAATGGACAGCGACTTTTGTTGGAAGATACGATAATATCTTTACAAGCAACTCATCAGGCAAGTCGCTGATTCTGTCCATTTCTCTTCAGAAACCCTAAGATATTCTCTTTACCCTAGACCTAAGTTTATACCCAATTCAACTCTGAATGGTAAGACGCAGATGGGCCGTGAATAGAAAGTCCACGAGTCAAAAATGTGAAAAAGTCCTACCGGGAGTTGAACCCGGGTCACTGGATTCAAAGTCCAGAGTGCTAACCCTTTTTTGTTCATGGTTTACATTTAAAATATAACATTGTACGGTTGTCCTTAGTATTTTGATTAATAATGTTCTATTTACCGCTTCATATTTAGGTAAAAAAAAGTCAAAAACTATAAGAAAATGATGATATGCAAAAGGGTTTTAAATGTAAAACTATTTGTACAGGTTTTAGGTAACAAATTATCAAGCATGTTTGGGATCGCCAAGTTTAGATAACATTTTAAGGGACCAATTTCAAAAACTGAAAGAAAAATTATCACTGGTACACATTGTTTAGAAAAGTGAAGTGTTGTACTTATTTGAGGCCACAAATTCTTTATCATGTCTTTTGGTTCATATATAACTGTTACTTTGGACTAGCAGAGAATTTATACTATTTATTGGAGATAATCTAGGTTTTATTAAGTGTCTACATTTCTAGCCCATTTAGATAAGTGTACATATCGGGATGCTAGACGAAGAGAGACATGATATTATGTCACGCCAGCTATATATTTACGCGGCTACCATTTGAATTTTGATTTACAATATAATTAAAGTCCAAAATAACGAGTAATAGTGAAGATGATTCACCCAAATTAGTGCTTTTCGCCTAGGACGCTTCACTTAACAGCTTCGTTTGTCAACCTCAGGTTTCTCATTATGGACACAATTCACACAGACAGTACGCAATACTCTGTCTTGTAATTATGTTCCCTATGGTTCCGTATGTACGAACACATTTTATTTTGGAAAAATGCTAAATGCAATTAAGGAGTTATTGAATAGAGTAATTAAGGAAATCATATAAAGACAACCGTGTGTTGACTCAGTTCAAGACTACTTCCACGCAGTGAATTCACTTGCCTAAATAGCTAAATATAATTATGAATCTTCCAACATTTCCTTTGCTTCACCACTTAGAGTAACCAAATTATGATTTTATAATTTATGTAATTTCAAATAATTTCGTTACCAAAAGCTAGTAATGCATATAAATACACACACACTTCAATCCAATTTTTTTCACACTACAACACTGATAAGAAATGGAGAAACAAGAGATGATTCTGGTGCTTATAATCGGTGCAGGACCTGCCGGTTTAGCTACATCAGCTTGTCTAAACTGGCTCAACATTCCGAATATAGTGTTGGAAAGAGAAGATTGCGCAGCCTCTGTGGAAAAGAAGGTCTTACGACCGTCTCAAGCTTCATCTCGCAAAGCAATTCTGTCAACTTCCTCATATGAGTTTCGCTTCAGACGCTCCTACCTTCATCACCAAGTTAGGTTTCATTGAATACCTTGAGGAGTACGCCACACGTTTCAACATTAACCCTAGGTTCAACCGGAGCGTCAAATCGGCCTACTTCAAAGATGGTAGATGGATGGTGAAGGTAGACAATACGGTGGATGAGAAGACGAAGAGAGAAGTTTACTCGGCGATGTTTGTGGTTGCTGCGACAGGAGAGAATTGCGAAGCTGTGATTCCGGTGATTCCAGGGCTTGTAAAGAGCTTCGAAGGAGAGTATTTGCATTCTAGTGAGTACAAGAACGGTGAGAAATTCGCCGGGAAAGATGTTTTGGTTGTCGGAAGTGGAAACTCCGGTATGGAGATTGCCTATGATCTGTCTAAGTGCAACGCTAATGTCTCCATTGTTGTCCGTAGCCCGGTAAGTATAAATTACAATAAAACATAAACTTGATCAAATGTATAATCCTAATTATAAGCATTTTGGTTTTGTAATTGAATATTTAGGTGCATGTGCTAACGAGAGGGATTGTAAGAATTGGAATGTTGCTGCTTAGGTTCTTCCCGGTAAAAGTAGTTGACCGTTGGTGTCTCTTACTTGCAAAGATGAAGTTTGGGAACATTTCGAGATATGGGCTCGTAAGGCCCAGTAAGGGCCCATTTATGACCAAGGTTATCACCGGCCGGTCACCTACCATCGACGTAGGTTGCGTCGACGAGATAAAGTCCGGTAAGATTCAGGTTGTGTCTTCTATCAAGTGTGTAGAAGGGAAGAGAGTGGAGTTTGTAGATGGAAATACCAAAACTGTCGACTCTATTGTCTTTGCAACTGGTTACAAAAGCAATGTTTCCAAATGGCTTCAGGTAGTTTTGCATTTTTAGAGACATGTCTTTTAAACAGAGGAAAAAGCTCTGTTCTTGTGTTTAATGGCTTTGATGTCTCACAGGTTGATGATGGAGATCTGTTCAACGAGAATGGGATGCCGAAACACGAGTTTCCGGATCATTGGAAGGGGAAGAATGGGTTGTATGGTGTTGGATTTGGAAGACAAGGCTTGGCTGGTATTTCAAGAGATGCTCAGAACATTGCTAGAGACATCGATTCTCTGGTTAGTCGGAGAAGCATGAAGAAGATTTCTTGCGAAACTAGAATGTTTTAAGTAGCTTTTAGGTCTTTAAAGAAGTTGTAATAGCCTTACTGAATGTGCTAGCACAAGCACAATATTATTGTTATGATACAACAAACAGCTTCATAGCAAATGAAAAAAGAAGATAACATTATTGATTACACATTGCGGAGCAATCGTCTGAGGGATTGTGCAAAAGGTTAGCTTCCGTTGTGGCCAGAGTTTTCAGAATCTCATACTTTTGTTGTCACAAGAGCGTTTCTCAGGTTTGAGTACTTAGTTTCTAGCTCATACCATGAGTTCAAGTCCACCAAACTGTTGAACTCCTCGAAAGTAATCATCTTTTCCAAATGATCTTTAGTGGTTCCGTGTTCCTTGAGGATCTTGAGAACATCGACAAGAGCTCGAGCTGAAGCGTAGAGGGAGGTAAGGGGGTGTGCAATCAAATGAAAGCCCATCGCTTTAAGCTCATCAGGTGTATGCAATGGCGTGCGTCCACCTTCAAGCATGTTACACAATCTGTAACCTTTTGTGCGCTTTCCAATTTCCTTAAGCTCATCATCGTCCCTTGGTGCCTCAACAAAGGAGGCATCAGCTCCTGCCTGCACATTTTCCAATCTGTCTTTACTACCCACCATTCCGTCTTTTTAATTTAGTATTATCAAGATAACGTGATTTAGTAGTAACCTCCATGTAGAGATTAGCACGGTCAATGGCGTCTGAAAGTCCTGTTTTGGCAGAAAGTGCACGAGCATCAGTCCTCGCGATGAGGAAAAAGTCAGAATCTCCGATGGCATCTCTTGCTGAAGCTATTTTAGCAGCGTGCTCCTCCGCAGGTATGACCTGTTCCCAAGTTAGAAGCCAAGAACTATACTTAGAACCCCATCTTGACTACGAATAGACCTAAAACCATTTGCACTCATCTAAACAAAAAAACTTTCAATTTATAGATTCTGGGAACAGAGAAGGAGAAAATGAAACCAACACCTCTTTACCACGCATATGTCCTACAAAAAAAAAAAGGACAATAGAAAGCAAATATGTTTATCAGTAGTCAAATCATTTGACAATAACTTAATAATAGCGGAGAAGAAACAAGAAGATGATGTCTCTTACCACATCTCTTTGGCCATGCTTGGTCCTGTAAAAAAAATCGAAATAAAACATTAGCAGAAGTAAAAAAGTAACTGTCTTGTAGCTACTCTAACAAACAAATCTAAGCTAGAACAACAGAGTAAAACAAGACTATGGTTATGTTATCCAATACAAATGAACTTAGCCGACTCAGAATCTGATCACTAGAGACTTAACCCTCACTAGATCCAAAGACTAGCCTGTAAAAAATGTGTACCTCAAGGAAGCAACCAGCAGCACCAGCTGCGATCAAATCCTTAACAGTTCTTTGAACATTGAGTGCATTTCCTCCACCAGTGTCTGAGAACAATGTGCCAAACAAATGAATCCTTAACATCACACAAACATAACACAACTTCTTATATTCCACAATATATTTTCAATATCAAAAGCAATAGCTTATACTCAAACACTAAAACTTCCAATAATCTCAAATTTCAGAATTGATATGGACTTGCCTGCATCAGCAATGATTGGAATATTAGGAGCAGCAGAACAAACCGACCTCGCAGCTGCAGCCATCTCCGGTGGTCTAATAAAAAAAAACGACACAACAAAACCAAATAAAACGCAGATTCGAAATAAAAGAAACAAAGCAAAAACCGAACCAAAAAAAGGCGCACGTTATCAAACCGAAATCAGGTTTGCCCAAAGTAGTAGCGGAGAGAGCGTAACCGGAGATTAACGCGGCGGAGAATCCAGTCTGCTGCACAATCGCAGCAGATAAAGCGTCGTAGACTCCGGGAACAAGCACAGCTCCTTGCTGTTCGATCAGACGGTGGACACGTGACTGCATTCTCACCGTCGGATAAACCGATCTAACGGCTTTAGGTTTTGGGGAGATTCTAGCTGAAATTGAAGAGTTTGAGTTGGAGAGTGAAGTGGGTTTAGCCGCCATTAACATCGACATTTCTCCAAGCTTCTTTTGTTAGGATGGCTTTGAAGAACAAGATTGTATCTATCAGTGTATCATAAATAAGGAAGAAGAGAAGTCGTCATCAATTCAATTTTGTACACGTGTCGCTTTTTTATTAGTTGTTATTGAGCTTAGGCTCTAGAGTTGTAATTTAAATTTTATTAATTTGAAATGTGTTGAAATACGATGTAACCTTATGGTATGAATATGGAGGGACTATAGGTAGGTGCGCACGTTTATTAGTGTTATTTACTAACTTATATATGCTCTCTCACCAGATCCACTGCCTTTGCCTTTACATAGTTATATAACTTTGTAGAGATATCAGATATAACTATATAACTCAGGGACTATACTTTTTCTTTTCATCACATCAACATTGTTTATAATCCTTTTAGATTTTTGGTCCAAGATGTATTTTATAAATCAAAACAGGATGATGCCATTCTCTAGAGAGAAAGTTGTTACGGGCCATTAAAACTGAAATTGCAAAGAGCAAAATACCAAATATTGTTCACCCACTAGGATAGACCCATAAGGATTATTGACCAAAAAAACCCCATAGATATTCGGTAAAATCATTTGAAATTAGTAGAGAGGGACGATTCCAAAAATCTTTTACCGAGATTGAAATGACAAACGGTGGTCAATTGTTGCTTACACTGTTAACAACATGACCATCAAGACAGAGCTTTGCAAGAGTCTCTTAATAAAAACGGAAATTGATGATCATGATCTGTTATACTTACTTTGAGTTGATGGAAATACAGGCTAAGCTTGTTTCAATGTTAGTCATTCTACAACTATTCCTCTTAACTAGAATTTGGATCCCGTGAGTATATTTTTTCCGTGTTAATTCAGTTTTGTAGTTGTTCGATGATATATATTTGTTGGTTTGGTAAGTTTTGGGTTACAATAATAAAAAATACATATCAAAGGACTAGAACTTCATGAAGCACATGACAATCAGCTCGGTGCTTGTGAACGTGAGTAGTCCTTATTTTCTCTTCTCATAAGTGAATTTAAGCCAACAACTTACTATTCTCTTATAATTGCAAACCATAGGAGCCACTCCTAAGGCTGTTTTGAAGCTCATCAATAGCCCGGGCTTGACCATTTATCATGTCAAAAGCCATTTGCAGGTTATTATTGTCCATACGTTTTTCTCTTTTACATGTGTGTTTTTGGTTTGTATGCTTTAAACTCAGCTCAGTTCTCATCTTAACCGTCTTTGTGTAAATAGGGGTTTTCACAAGATACAGAAGTACTTCCAGAGAAGAATTTGAAAATCACTGAAGAGATCAAATCTCTTGACTTGAAAGCGTAACAAAAAATTTATGGCATACGATATCCTACCCCAAGGAAAATGTTTTGTTATATTTATGATTTTGTTCTTCTTTCTCTTCGGGAGCATTGATTGAACCAGTCATTCTAATTGAATTTGTCATTCTAAAAATCTACAACCATAGAGACAGATTTAGTTGACAAAATAGCTTGACATCGATAAAGAGGAACAATTATAGGGATGTAAACAAATACAAATCATGGGTTGAGGAACACAACCCCCTTAATATTTAATGATATACATACCGTAGTCATTGAGAGGATTCATACAAACAGTGAGACGTCTTCGACTCGAATGTCTGCAACAATACCAATTCTAGCCATTGATCTCTTCAATAAATCTCAGTAAATCCATCAAAAGAAAAATATACAAACCAGCTAAACGTGTTGCTTTGCAACTTCTTAAAGATCTTCTTATGTACGTTCTTACACTCTCTGATATCTTCACTTTTTTTTGCTCTTTTTGGATTGTTTGCAATTTTGTGTCTCAGTTACTTCTCCTTATGTGCACACAAGGCGTAGAGAAGTATGTCTTGACAAAGCTATTTATCCGGGTGTTTGCTTCAAATGCTGTCAACAAAACTGAAGCACAACACCAGAATCTATCACTTCCTAAATTGAAGGCTTTGCTGTACACAAATACAACATAACCACATATAAAGGCTAAAGAGGACACTCAAAAGTAATGTCAAAAAAGCAAAACAAAGAGATTACAGAATATAAATTACTACAAAGAAATCAAACCAAATTGTGATGGAAAAACCTTGAATCTTTATTGACGTAAAGGAACAGAGTTGACAAACATAGTAAAGCAAAATGAGAAGAAGCAATATAAGAACAAAGACAACATAACGATTCTAGAAAACATATAAACATGAAAGAGAGAAAGAATTGTTTTTTTTGTTACTGCTTCCTTCTTGTCCAATTCTTTGGAACATTCATTTAGTTTCTTCATCTTAGACTCGAGTTTATTGATCAACCTCACTTTTTCTTTTAAGACACTGTTGATAAATCTCCTGCGTTTTTTCTTATGTGATTATTATTTTTTATTTATTTTATGGAAAAACAGAGTACCTCAATTATGTCTTCAGTGAGTAAAAATATGGAGCAACCTAGCTTCTTCGCTATGCTTATCATTCATCTTTTTCTCTTCCTCTGTAATCAGCAAGTCTCTTGTCCCGTCCAATCCAGACATCCTTTGTTGCTCAAGTGGATTATGTGTGCTTGAAAAAAGGAAGCATGAAAAACTTACCCTGAAACTGTTCATTCTTTCTCACTTTGGCATTTGCCAACTCCAGTATATCAACGTCCGTTATTTCTAGACAATTAGAATGGAATCTCAAGTTCATAAGGAGCTGCATGATGTTGTATCTCATCAATTGCCATAAGTATGCTTGAAGAGGTTTAAGACATCATATTATTAAAATTCATATAACAAACACAATCATAGAATTGGGAAAACTAATTTACCTAGTATGAGCTTCTTGTTTCCTTGAACAATGTCATTTCCAACCATGTTAATAGGAGAGAACTTGAGCTGCTTCCCTAATTTCACAACTTGATTACAGTTTTCTACTTTCTTGAAGGAAATTTGATGGGAGGCTTGCTTGCTATTTTCCAGTTAACTATCCCTGGAGACACTTTAAAAATTAGAAACATTAGTATCCTCCAAAGGGAATCAGAACAAAGAGAGATGACTGATAATGACATATTCTGTTTGCTGTAATAAATGCGTGAATGACATTTGTCTGCAAAAATGATCATTTCAGAGAAGTTTAACTTGAAAACAAATGACACATCACTACAGTATTCACTACCTCTTCATCGATGAGCAAAAAATTCCTTGTTATTGAATCCTTTCTCAAGATGATTAAAATTCATTGTGAAATCATTACTAAAGAGGAGCTCTTCCCACAATCCTTGTAAGAACTATCTTACCGCCCCCTCCCCCATTTATAGCTGAACCACGCCCTCTCAGTCAATTTCCTTAACATAATCAAATATCTTAATTCAGTAACCTCTCCACGTTCTGGGCTAAGAAAAATCTCTCAATCCCTCAATTCCTTAATGTACTCAATTTCCTTAACAAAATCAACTTCTTTAAACTACTACTAATAAAATTTCATGGGATAAGGCTGTGAAGTGATCCATTCCTTAATGTAAAAGAAAAGTCACATCGAGATTGAAAAGAAGAAACATCTCATTGTCGTCTCATCATACCAAAAACAGGACACCTCATCTCTGTCTCATCTCTGTCCCATATCGTGTCGTCTGTGAGCAGGTCTGGGCAAGAAGAATCTCCCCGTTCCTTAATCCAAAAAAGCTAGACTGAGAAGAAGCTGCCGTCTTCGTCCCGTCCTCATCTCTGTCACACATTAGATTAAATGGGCTTAGCTACAGAAATCAACCATGATTGAAGATTTAATACGACGTGGACCACTTCACAACCTTACCCCATGAACTTTTATTAGCGCTAGATATCCCATAAAAGATAAGATAAAAAATCACCAAAAAGACAGGTGCAATAACAATCCCACATGTATTGAGAATGCCTATCTGATATCTAAGAGCATTCACAATGGAAGTCTCTCACATAGTCTTTTCAAAAAACTATAAACAAATAAAAATTATCTTTTAAGGAAGTGAGTCTATGAGAGAGAGAGAGTGTTGAGAGTTCATCATGAGAGAATGGATATGTAAAAGAAGCAGTATATTGATAAATCAAAATAAAAATATTTATATTTCCAAAATCAAAAGAGTGATTAGATTTAAAAAATAAAGGATTTCTAATAATCTTGTTTTGTTATTTTAACAAACAGAAACCTATTAAAGATAGAGAATCCGATTAGCAGTCTACATGTTTATGAGGTATCTATTGTTTTTGTAATCTAATACCTTATTTTGACTGTATAGCACTATGTATCATTTCATAACTCAAGAAAATAAAGACTTTACTTTCAGTTCAAATCGAATTTAAATCCAAAATGGAGAAATTTAAAGGATATTTAGAGTTCGATGGGACCCGGCAACATAGTTTTCTATATCAACTTTTTGGGAGTATCTTTATGTACTTGCTTATGATCACAATTTAAATAGATTAAATAGAAATCGTTCTATTTTCTTGGAAAATACGGATTATGACAAAAATATAGTTCACTAACTGTAAAACGCTTAAATTATCAAATGTATGAACATAATCATTTGATTATTTCTACTAAGGATTTGAACCAAAATACCTTTTTGGGAAGACCAAATTTTTTCAATTATCAAATGATATCTGTTTTATTTGTAGTGATTTCGACTCATAATATTTTACTATTATTCAGCTATACATACATTCATCTTTTTTTTGTTGAAAGACTCATGTGAGAGACTACCGATGACCTAATACATCATCCTTAGATAAACAAATCTTGGCCCACTGTTTCTCTATTATTTTAAATCCACAATTCAAATGTATACATCCTATAAGCTCTACTGGTCGAGGGTACCTACTTTTCCTTTGTATTTTGTCAGAGAATAAAGGTTATGATTATCATTTATAACTCAACTAGTATTAGACCCGTGCTAGCACGGGTAAAAACATGTGATTAAAAACCTTATGAAAGCTTCTATTAATCTTATATTGGTTATAAGGAGACAAAAAAATTACTGTAACTAATAATATATGGACTGCATCTGATGACTTTGTTTTTCCTATTTTTTGGGGAGTAACAATTGAGGTTACTTAAGGTGTCATAGTAGGTTCGGAAGCCATTTAATATTATTTCATTAGTTTAAACACAGCCATATATGTAAACATGTTCTACATAAATTTTTTAACCAAAAAGAAGAATGTACTACATAAATTTAGATATGCTAATATTAGAGTTGATCGAAATTATATTTGTGAAAAAGGATAAGAAAGTGACATAAGCAAAGAAGAAGTATTTTCAGAAGCTTCAAGTACACTATGTGCCTGCATGAACAACACCTTGTGTGTTTCAATATGCGATTGAGAAAACTATAAAGAGAAGCGTGTGTACACATAGAAATACGAAAATACTCAAGGCCATATCTGAATAAATTTGCAGTTTTACTTTTATTACGCATACATCCAACGTCTAAATGCATTGTCTAAATGCAAACCAGAGTGCTAAATTGAAAGGAATATGTAGGAAAAGCAGATCATATTGCACAATGAATAAACCTCGTAAGAATTAAGAAATATAAAGCTCATACATTGGAAAATAAAATATGATCTTGGGTAAGTTGGCAACAGTGAATAATCTTCACATCCATGTTCTCATTCTAGTATGATGACACCTGCTGATAATTTTGTGAAGTGCTGACGACACTTTCTTTCATGTAATTTCTTCAAACTATGAAGAAGTCCGAATGTATTGATTCAGTTTCATATCTCTGGATCTTTCTCTGAAAGAATAAAAGAATAGAAATTGTACTGTTATCTCTTGCTCACTATGAAACAACAAAAATCAGCAAGTGAAGATGTCTTAGCTTTGATACATATTAAAGGTATAACACCGGTTACATATTCCTTAATTCCTAGTGCCTATCTCTGTCTTTCTATAGACATGTTTAATTCTTCTTAGAAATGAGGTGAAATCATGCTTATTGTACCTTTTTTTATCCAGGAGAATCAATTCCATGCCAAGAATTATACCAGGTTTGTCTTCTGGCTAATACAAAACTGAGATAGATGAAATCTTATTTTCTACTCTTTTGATGAAGAAGATATATATAAATTGAAAACGCTCGAATAAAGAGTAGAGACAACCTTGTTCCTAACTGATTTGCTGCATAAATCACCAATGGAAAATAACAGAGATTGGGAAAATTGTGATCAGAATCAGTAGAAGAGGATTTGTATACCCGAAAAAGATGAAGATCAAGGGAAACATAAGAAAGAACTGTAGGACCATATATACTACAATGAGGCAAACCGATAAATGTAAAGTAATATAGAACAAAAATCACCATACAATACCAATAACTTTTTGAGAAAAAAGGAAAGCAGAGTCGAGATATGAATATCTTTCCTTAATTCTTTAGACGCCCCGTAGTGTGACGGTTTCGATGGCGGTAAGAATCCCAGGATACAACTGATGTATTTGTTTCTAGCTCCCAGCACCGGAGAATAGAATCTAACGAACCTTATTACTGTGTATACTCTCAGACTCAACCACTAAATTTGTGAGGAACTATTTTTTTTTTCTATTTGATCGAATGAATGATCTCAGCTATTTGGAGAAGTGGTAAAGCT
>OVAP01001489.1:11346-23699 GCA_900406295.1 Aurinia saxatilis | reverse complement strand
AAATCTCAGTCAAAACCTAGAGATCACCAGTTCGAGTGGTTCTTGGGACAAAACTATATTAAAATCAGATAAATAATTCGTTTCGATATTCAATTTAGAAAATATAAAATATCGGTAAAAATATTTAGATCAAATGAAATANAAATAATTCGTTTCGATATTCAATTTAGAAAATATAAAATATCGGTAAAAATATTTAGATCAAATGAAATAATATAATTTAATATTAGAAAAACAAAGAAAATATGATATTTTCTATAAATATATATACTATAAATATAATTTGTATAGTTTTAGTTATTTTCAGAGCTTCTAACTAATTCATCATAGACTTAAAAATCTACTTTTAGATGAACACATATATAAATTACAAAAAGTTCAAGTAGTGGAACTTTTAAGAAAAATGAATTTAGTTAATATTACAATCGTAGTATACAAACCATTGTTTACGTCTTAGTTTCTTCTTTTAATCTTCTATATATATAAAGTAAGATTTTCTCTCTTTTGGTGAAGACACCTCATCAGCCATATATGTGCCGCATCATTTTAAATTAATTTTGATAAAATAATTAATTTAATTTATACTTCAAATACAAATTACATCTTAGTTTCAGTATATTTAATTACAAAAGGAATTTCAAAAATCATCCATGATATCAATTATAAAAGGTTAAAAATTGAAAATTAAGTATTTTTATTAATATTCATCTTATGCCTTGAAATAAATATTTATATTGAACTGAAAAATCACACATACTAAAATCAGTTAATCTGATATTCCGATTCATACATCTAGAACCGTTATAAAAATCCTTCATTTAAGCATAAAAAGAATAATAGAGAAGGTAGACAATTTTTAAAATACGAGAAAACCAAATAAAATTTGTAAATAACCACATCTCTTTATCTCCGTCAATTTTTCAACCTCAAAATTCCACTATAAACTTATGTAATTGGAAAGAGAGAAAATATATCTTGAAACCTCGAACGACACTCTCTGATAACAAAAACATTTGAACGTGTGAAACATATTAGATATTTTACAAAACAAAAATATTAACCATCAATATAAAAAACTTGGCAACCATTTCCAATTGATGGTTATTAAAAAAAACACGTATTAATTTTAAATAATATGTTATATATAAACATTTGATTTTTTTATATTACACAAATCATAAATGATTAAACTAATGAAGGTTCATGTTAATCTAAATCAGTGATTAAAAATCTTAGCAAATTGACATGGGGTAGATATATAATGATACAAATTTCTACTATATGAAATTCACGGTCATACAATAATAAAATATAAGGACTACGTGTCATTAAAAACTTCCTATGATTATAGTATATGCTATAAGTGAGGTAAAAAATTGATACTTATTATAAGGAGTACGTATCATAAAAAACTTAAAATAACATAAGAAAAAATATTCCAAAACTATACTATACATAATTACCAAAATATTTATGGGATATTGTTATCACAAAAACAAAACAAAGAAAAAAAAAATTAACATATTCCGTGCGGATTAACCCCTAGTATTTTATAAAGAAAAATTAGATGATTATTCATTTTATGTATGTTAGTTTGTTATGGATAAATATAATCATCCTTTTTAATCTTTATGAGATTTTTTAGAAATTATTTATGAACAAATCAAATCAAATATTCGCAAATATTCAAAAACTTTGCAAATATCCGTATTCAAAACAAATCAAATCACAAATACTAGTTTTTTCTAAAAATATCCGATCTGTGCCCACGGCCCCATGAAGATCATCTTGGTATCCACATTAGAAGTCGGAATAAACCAAAAAAGTAAAACATAAAATACATAACTCAGTCCACTATTGTCTGAATTGGTTTTACGTTAAAATCCATAAAACTTATCATGAAGATTAATACGTACGGTTTGTTGATCCAAATAATATGTCTTAGAGTGTGAGATCCAATGTGAGATCCAATGTGAGATCCAATCATAAGCTTTAACTCTTAAAATAGTATCCAATCATAAGCTTTAACTCTTTCCTTGCATACCACGTTTGAGGAGGATTCAAGTGAGAGCTCTGATCTTTGTTAAGTGCAACTCATACCTTACAAGGCAATGCAAGTAAAGTAACCGATCGGTCAGAGACTATGCATTAAAATTAAAAAAATAAAACAATATAGAAACCCAATAATCCCATATATAAAAATTCAAAATGTATACAGTATCTTCTTTTTTTTTCTTTTTTTTTTAATGAACTTTTATTGACAGTATACTTTTATATGGTATCTTGATTGTTAAGAGAATCATGGGGACTCGGTATGTGAGATTCTGATACAGATTTGTGATCCATTTTGAAATTAAAAAGATGATTATGAACTTGCGTCATCATTATTCCCCACGATCAGATTAGCCAAACAAATGGGCAATTAAAATTAATATTCAGATTTTCGTTATCATCGTACAAGATCCCAAAGCACTGTCACTGACATGTACAACTAGCTTCTTAGCAGGTTCCAGAGAATCAATTTCAAAAGAACAAAAACATGTACAAGTTGTTTCTTAAACTATAACGAAGATCAAATCATATCAGCTTGATTTCTTGTTATCTTTTATATCCATATATAAACTAAAAACATAATATTACAATATTGTATAAATATACCTANGTTATCTTTTATATCCATATATAAACTAAAAACATAATATTACAATATTGTATAAATATACCTATATATATATTCTTCATATACGATCATACTCAAGTCGTTTGGATTTGTAAGAGTTTTCTTTTTGTTCTTCATCTGTAGGTTTGTTATCTTTCCTCTTCCTTGCTAGTGATTCTTGTTCATTGCCAATGGAGGAAGAGCTTCATGTTTTAGCAGTAGATGACAACCTTATTGATCGTAAACTCGTAGAGAGAATCCTCAAGATCTCTTCTTGCAAAGGTAAAATATCATTCGAACTCCATTTTTCAAAAAACATTTCTTTTGGATTTCAAGATTCAAGATTTCATATGTTTTTCGTAATATTAANATCCTCAAGATCTCTTCTTGCAAAGGT
Source organism: Aurinia saxatilis (assembly GCA_900406295.1). Lineage (NCBI taxonomy): Eukaryota > Viridiplantae > Streptophyta > Magnoliopsida > Brassicales > Brassicaceae > Aurinia > Aurinia saxatilis. The sequence goes on along the minus strand of OVAP01001489.1, from coordinate 20,643 downwards.
AAAATATCATTCGAACTCCATTTTTTTTAAAGAAAATTTCTTTTGGATTTCAAGATTCAAGATTTCATATGTTTTTCGTAATATTACCTCTAAACTATGAGGATTGATTTTACTCTTTTTTTGTGTGTGTGTGTAGTGACCACAGCAGAAAATGGGCTTAGAGCGTTAGAGTTCTTAGGATTGGGAGATGCACAAGGGACTAATTCATTAACTACTGCCAATGTAAGCTTAATCCTTCAAGCAATTTAATCCAGAGGAGACCATTTTTACGGGTTTAGAGCGGATTTGTGTGATTTCTAATGACATTTGTGACATTTTGTTTTTGTTTTTCTCAGGTTATGAAGGTGAATCTTATCATCACTGATTATTGTATGCCAGGAATGACAGGTTTTGAACTGCTCAAGAAATTGAAGGTGTTCCCAAAAATTTATTTTGAATAATAAAAAAAAAACATTTTGAAAAGATCCAGAGACTAACAAATGTTTGGTTTTTGTTTCTATGGTTTTGACAGCAAGAATCGTCGAATCTAAAGGAAGTACCCGTTGTGATATTGTCTTCGGAGAACATTCCTACTCGCATCAACAAGTAAATTTATTATTCCTATTTATGAGACATTACTTGTTCTGTTTTTGAATCAAGATTTTGATCGATATATCTTGATGATATTATTGCAGATGTTTAGCGAGTGGAGCCCAAATGTTTATGCAGAAGCCATTGAAACTCTCGGATGTAGAGAAACTCAAGTGTCATCTCTTAAACTACGGAAGCTGTTTAGAATCCAAAGCTCATTAAATTCTTTGAAAATCAGATGCCAGATTCAAAAACAATTTTTGTCTTCTCTGTTTATTTAAAATCTTGGCTCAACCTCATGCCAATCTCTGCGATTTTTTCTTCAGAACCTTGTGAAGATACTCTTTTAAGAGAATTTGATGGAGGGTTTGGTTCACTCATACAATGTGGATAGAGTCAAGCCTAGAACATGATGCATAGTGGGAAACAGATTTCTTTAAGAGATCACATCTCTTCCATGTGTTGCATCAAAATTTAAAAGTGTATAACCACTAATAAAAAACCATCATTTTAGAATCACATCTCTTCCATGTGTTACATCAAATGTTTTATGCACAATCATAGACTGAATTGTATACACAAACTATTAAACTAAACGTTCTTTAGACTCGGAAGCTCATATAATTCTTTGATAATTTGTGCCTTAGACTAAAACAATGACAAAGATTCAAAAAAAAATTGCTGTCCTTATTTTTTTTGGAAGAAATCTGAGAGGCCATAACACAACAACAACAACAACAAAATGGTATACAAAGTTTTTCTCTGGCCTAACATACATAAATTCAGGGTAGTTTCTAGATTAGTTTGCTGCCATTGACTAAGATTGGAATGTTCTTAAGCTCTAGGTGGCAACTAGGAGATTTTTCTCTATGTCACCCTAGAACATTCGTCAATGAACCCTTCCGCTTCCAATAACCACCATTTACTACACAAAAGTATTTGTAAACATATCTATTTAAACATGACTATACTCATAACGTAAACGACGTGTATATTCGGTATGATAAAACTTCAACCACACATTAAGTTCTCCAGTATTACAGTAAAATAGACAAAAAAAAAATGTAATTTTGTGTGTGTGTGTGATAAATTTATCTAAGCATGGACAATATGAATGTTCATGCTAGTTAAACTACTTAAGCATATGGTAACATTCAATACTCATAAAAATTTGAAATGTCTAATTCTCCGCATATGTGTAATAAAACTTCTAAAACTTTTGTTCTCATACATGTATATTGATGATATACTTACACAAAAACATTTGTGAATCTTATATGTATAATATCTTCAACTAAAGGAAGACAATACAAAGTCAGAGGGGGATCAGGACCCTAGGGGAGTTATGTGTCGAGTTCTGATGGTGCTCAACGGACAAAAGAAGGACGGCAAGTCAAGCCATCATAGAAAGTGCAAGACATGAGTGGACCACTGTCCGTGGTGGTGGGCGAGGAGGCTGCCGAGGCCGAGGAAACAAACATTAAGTTTTTTCTCTTGAGGAAAAACTACCAGCTTATTCCTTTCTCTACTTTAGCAATTTTGTAATCTTTCGCAACTTTGAGAACACTTTCAACAACTCTACGGTTATGCTGTATCCTTGTACTTTTTTTTTTAATGCATTTTAATAGTAAAAAATTTTTTTTTAAAAAGAAGACAGTACAAAGTCTCAAACTGGAAAACATACACATGTTACTATATAACAATATATGTATATAGGTTTTTTTTTTTTAATAGTTTATAATTGTGGGTACATAAATAAAGTATTAAATTGAAAATATATTGGGAGATGGGTTCCCACCACTGGAAACATATTAAAAGTCTTCAACGGCCGGAAGAGATGAGTTCGAATGAATCAAGAGAGGTTGTGTGTTTTTGATAGATCCCAAGATTTACGCCACGAGATCATGGACCTAGACCAAAGGACCCAAGGTGAGCAAGGAGTTTCTGAAGCTTAGAGGCCAACTCAACAATTGGTCCATCACTTTTTAGCTTTACAGCTTTGTTACTACTAGCAATACACACAACATTACATGTATAGGATGTTATCAATTATATGCAAACTATAAATTAATTTGAAATTCTTTTAAGAGGAAAAAAGTTTATTTGAAATTTTACAATTAACCAATTGTATAATTGTCGGAAAAAAACCAATTGTATAATCAAAATCTTGTATTATTACTGTAAATTTTTGAATTAAATATTTTTCTTCTAAAAAAAACATTTAACCTTTTATTATTTTAAATATGTGAAAGTCCATTATCCCATTGGTTACAGGTTTAAAAATTTCTACCCCAAATTTGAGGTTCGATCTCATAGAATGCAATTTATGCAAATTGATAGGATGCATAAGCTTAATAGAGGTTCAAAGTGATTCATACAAATCAATTCGTTTTGTGGTCTCGTGAATGACGGAGAGCACTGTCCATCATAGGTATGGTGCAGGTGAAACCATTCATTGTGGATCATATTGCGGAAAGAGCTGCATCGTTGTTATTCGTAAATATTTCATTTGAATGATTTAAAATCATATTCATTGTGAATGATTTAAAATCATATGTAAAATCATATTTCATTTGAATGATTTAAAATCATATGTAATCATATGATTAAATCTCTGGATGACCAAAAAAAAATCTTAAATATGTCACATAAACTTAATTTATTACATATTCAAATTAATCATAATGTTTACTCTAATATCAACAATTTAAACGGGTCACTCAATTTTTTGCTTTATGAATTTTAAAACTTATGTGTCAATTTCTCTTCTTTTTAGGTATTGATTCAATTGTTTCAACTTTCAACATTATAATTGATCAGGCAAATATTTCAACACTGAAATCTTAAGTCTTCGCGTAGACTTATATTTTTATATGAAAAAATGGGAAAAAGACCATGACTTAGTCATATGTGACCCCTTCTTCATCTACCGTGTTTATCAAACCAATTACATTACAGTTAATCAACTGTCGGACTATAGCAAACATATATAAGACCTCAAATTATCTAACGATTTAAAACATAACTCTTACCTTTATTAGCCAAAAAAGATGCTCCTTATCCCAATCGTATCACATCGAACAACTATCTAGAAATCAACAAAAAAACGTTTTTACTATGGTGAAAGGTTTAATTTTAATATATGATTTTGCCAAATATGTCAACACAAAATAAATATTGAGACCAAATTAATTATATGATTGGATACTGCATTATGAACGTCGCATTCAGAAATATTTCACAATCTTTGATTTTTTCAACATAGCTAGATGCATGGAATCAACATAGAATCTAACCTTTATTTATGTGTCCCTCTCTATAGTATGTAATTTTCTGTATATATGTAGATATTGTCTACACAAAACTAATCAAACATCATAAGATATGAAGCAATAACCTAAAGTTTTTAAAGGTACAATAAGTGTTTTATGTATATGTGAGTCGAACCAAGAAGGTTATATAATTAATCAAACGATGGAGGAGATAATGTCAATGATCTTCAATGGAATCAATCTGGTTAAGGAGCTGGAGTTCAGCTTATCATCACAAGAGTCGGCAGAATCTTTGTCGAATTCTCTAGGTTCGATCTCCACTCTGTTCGGAGAGGCCAACGAGCAGCTGAAAATGCTACTTGCGAGGAGGAACTCTTTTGTACCGGATCTGCCTCAACCAAAACCGGCTCTAATGTCCGGTTTCGAGCATATGATGATGCAAGAAAATTGGTTAACGCACGCAGTGATGCAGACCGTGGAGAGTACAGATTCCGGCGCATCTAGTCAGTCCTCGACACCTAGACATCGAAGGAGGTAAAAAAAAAAAAAAAAAAACCAAGGTTATGATGGCTGCATCATGCATGCCATTTTGACGTATCCTTATTGCTATGGTCCTTAAGACAATATAACCATTATCTAAATATAGAATGTATGCATACATGTATAATAAGCTAGCATGTTCCCAAGGGGAAATGTATGATCAGTTTCGGTACATAACCCTTAGTTTGATATAAATATATGTACTACACATATAAAGATTGTTATATATAATATGTGTAATGTTCTGTATACAGAAAGAAGGATGAAGCAGAAGTAACGGTGTTGGTGGCCGCGGCGAGAATGGGAAACATGGAGATCCCACCGGACGACAATTATAATTGGCGTAAATATGGCCAGAAAGAAATTCTCGGTTCTAAATTTCCTCGGTAAATTATATCAAATATTAATTACTAATCACCATGTTAAAAACGTTTAATTCATTAGCAAAAAGATTTACTTTCCGCTAAATTGTTTTCTATCAACAAAATCTTGAATACGGTACACATTTTTAATTTTGATCACGACGGTCCAAGTCAAGATGGTGGGAAAGGTCGGACATGGTACCGTTTAGTTAGTTAGCCAAAGTACACATTTTTCTCATGATGTCACGATACGTAACAAGGTCGGTCAAATTTGAACAACTCAATGTTTTCTTCGTTTTTTAGCTTTACAATTTTTAATATAAAACGGATATAGAATATGATTTTGGATTTTGAATTAATGTGTGTACATAATATAGATTCCAACATTTTTAAAAAAGTATACAAAATTTGTAGGGCGTATTATAGGTGCACCCACCAAAAACTATACAAATGCCCGGCTAAGAAGCAAGTGCAAAGGCTCGATGAAGATCCTTACACGTTCCGAGTCACTTACCGTAGCTCACACACTTGTCACTTCTTCACCACTTCCCCAATCGCATCCGCATCCTCAGCTACAACCACAACAACCAGCAACTTTCGTTACGGCCCCGCAGTTGCTAACATGGCCGAAGCTCTGCTAAGCAACATGGACTCTGTTGTTCCTTTAGGCGAACCCTACTTTTAACCCTCGTAGCCTCGGCTCTGGGTACAGCGTGAAATGCACCTTTCAAAGAGGAATGACATGTTCAAATTGCAATAATATTTTTAAGTTTGGGATTTTACATTCTCAATTTTGAGTTACAGATGGTGCAATTTTTTTTTCTCTTAATTATGTTTACTAATAGGATGAAACAAGAGATCCTTATATATAAAAAATAAAGTTATTGAAACACAATTTCTTAAGATATGAGGATACATATATATAAATGACACCATACTTTATTGGATTATATTAAACCTTAGTTAACCACACAAGACCTTCAACGTCATAGTCCAATAGAATCACAAAAACTTATATGAAGTTTATAAGAGATATGATACATACAAATGACACCATAATGTTTTGGGCTACATATTAAAATTTAATCAACCACACAAGACCTTCTTTATATTAGGCTAGATATATATGTAACCTCTGTCTTGAAGTAGTGAGGAAGAACCATGCTAGCATATTACCATGCTAGTGAAGGAGAACCATGCTAGACCTTCATAATGTCTTGAAGTATGGAATGGCTTCATTACATATTAACAATGCTAGTGAAGAAGAACCGCAATTTCAATGAAAAAACTCTTAACTAAAACAAACGCATTGTGTTCTCCACATAATCCGGAAGAGTCCAGACTGAAAGAAAATTGTGATCGCTTCTTGCCTTCAGATAAGTCTCTGGAAGGTCAACATCTCTCATACTGTTTCGCTTTGGATCATAATAAATGACTGATAAGTATTTAGATCTGACTAAAAGGATGTCACCACCACGAGTAGCACCCGTGATGCGCCATTTTTGTAAACCATCCATCTCATAAAAGAAAATTTTGGACCATCCTTGTGTCTTGAGATCACCATCCGCCCTAACCCAAATCTCCATGCCCTTATGGCAACACACGAATCCTAACTTCCCTCNTGGGCCCGAACAGGTGGGCTTGGGCCCAAAGGAATTGGGCCCAAAGAAGTTGGGCTGTCACAGTCGACATGATTAAATTCCTCGGACTTAACATCAAAACTCATCAGTTTATACGTCCAAGTAGAATCATCTTCTCTAGTCGCTGCTCGGTAATAGATAGTCCCATTGAAGCAAATTGCACCACACAGTGGAAAGTGAGATCCAACGCCTTGGATGTTTCTCCACCCTTGAGCCGCCGGATCTCCTAAAGTAAAAACTTGACAAGCCTTCTCCATAGAGTACAGTGGTAGGAAGACAACTTTGTATTGATTCTTGAAAGGGTCGTATCCAAAGAGGCAAGTGCCCTTGTCCGAGGTTTCCAACATATGTAAGGGAAAACACTTCCTCGTGGTAGGGTTATATATAGCTGCCTCTAGTATTCTGTGACCAACAAAACATCAAGCCGCGGACGTAATGCAGCAATTTTCCAGGGATTGATAGTACTGATATTTTGTCAGTATTAGGGCAAGTACTAGACGACAAGGGTAAGAAACATTCAATGCTGTGGTTTGAAACGTACTCGAATATGAGGTGGGCATCATCACATGGAGAACGAGTCACAATCGAGTCTATGAAGTCTCTACGGCTGCTGATTATCGATGACCATAGCTTCGAGACGCATTGGAACCTCACTAGAGATTTGGTCGGTAGTTTCTTGAGTATTTGCACCGTAAGATCCAGAGGTATATCGATATATCCACAGTGACCAAGTCGTGTCGGCGATCGTATGGTGTCCTGGCTCTTCTCTTCGCGTTCTCTTTTCATCGCTCTGTTTTGCAAAACCCTAACTAGAGATTAGGAAAACGAGAAAACCAATTACTGTATAATTGTGGGCGTCTTTAAAATAGTACTTATATATAATTATCTCTTGCAATTCGGAGGTAGGTAGGATATAACCTTAATACGCCACCATTTTTTATTTTTGGACTATATATGTATACATTGTATAAGTCTCCATGGATATTCTTCACACATCCATATTGACAATATATCACTTTAAANATAGTACTTATATATAATTATCTCTTGCAATTCGGAGGTAGGTAGGATATAATCTTAATACGCCACCATTTCAGCAAGGATCAATGGACCAATTTTTTGCCAAGGTGATAATGGATCGGGTTGAAGTATGCTGTTCGGGTTAATGAGCTCTGATACCATGTTGAATTTCATGAGTATTTAACTAAAGGTCAATTAACAATTAGTGAAGAGGTGATATATCTAATTATATATTACTAATGATCTTTTCCAAATTCTTCCAATGTGCGATATAATCTCTGATAGTTTACACCATAAAAAATTGATCGTGTTTATCCATGAAATTTTTAATAACATATGTGTTCGGTATATGATCGCTTATATATACCATAAAAAAATTGATCGATTATATATGTTTTCTCAATTTCCTTTTTCTTTTGTTGGTTGAATGATAATTTCTCTTGGCCAAGCCTTTAGTCTTCCTTGGATGTTGTGATGTAGCATAAAGCTGTTTGGAAGCATGCCTTCATCTTCTGGATATAAGTGCATGGAACCGTCTCTCTAGTTAAGGGTAATCACTCCAACAACTTTTCTCTTATGTGATTTTTGGACTATATATGTATACATTGTATAAATCTCCATGGATATTCTTCACACATCCATATTGACAATATATCAATTTAAGATTTATTTTGGATTACGTCGTTGAGGTCTCTTTCGGTTTAAGTCGATTTCGATTTTTGCGATTATCCAACTAAAATATCAATTGGTAATTGGCATCCAACTACCCAACTACAAAATCAATTGGTAATTAGGAAATGCATCATGTCCCTTATATCTAGTTTAAGTCTCTTTTATAAGACCTTTGTTTGGATCATTACATCTAAATCTTAGAAATAAAGAAAAACCACAAGTTGTATATATTGGAACTCTTGACTAATACAAACGCATTGTGTTCTCCACATGATCCGGAAAGGTCCGTATGAAAACACGAATTTCACGCTTACTTTTCCATGAATTGCTTTCGTCGACAACAACATATCTCTCACTGTTTTGCTTGGAATCACAATACATAACACGAAACTTGTCAGAGCCGTTGTACATCCGGTGGTGAAATACGATCTCACCTCCTCGAGTAACACCAGAGATGCCCCAAGATTCATAATCATAGATATCATAAAAGAAAACATTGGACCATTGTGTCTTTAAATCAACAACATCCTCCCTAATCCAAAGTCCCACACCGTGCTTGAGATATACGATACCTAACTTCCCTTGGTAGTTTATCAGAGTCGAAAACTGATTCATCAGTGTGTTTGGAGCCTCGATCTGATTGAACTCCTCGGACTTAACATCAAAGCTCATCAATTTATACTTATTATCACCACCCTCTGTAACCTTTATTAGGTAATAGATAAGGCCATTGATGCAAACTGAACCCTCAAACAATGGAAAGTGAGATTCAATGCCTTGGATATGCTTCCAAGGCTTCTCGGTAGAATCTCCCAATGTGAAAACTTGACAAGCCTGCTCCTTANTCCCACTTTTCTTTTTAAAACCAATTATGCACCCGTACAAAAATTTCTCTAGATCCGCCCCTGACTCGTATCCGAAGAAGTAAGTGCCCAAGACCGAGGTTTTCACCTCAGGCAAGTAGAAAGACTGTCTTGTGGTAGGGTTATATATAGCTGCCTGTTTAGTATTATCTGACCAACTAAAGATCAAGCCGCGCACGTATTGACACAAATCTGCATGGACTGGTATTTTGTACGTATTTCGAGGGCAAGTACTAGAGGACAAGGCTAAGAAACATTCCATGGGGTAGTCTCTAGGATAGAAGAAGAGGAGATGCACATCACATGGGCGTTGAGTCAAAGACCGAGCTATGATCGAGTCTATGAAGTCTCTACGGCT